>JADRCD010087206.1:0-11619 GCA_019843815.1 Montemys delectorum | reverse complement strand
ATTATTAGTTCCCTTTTTATGACTTTGGTTAATTGTTTTACACCCTCTTAGAAGGTACTCTGTGTAATGGAATAATGGAATGTCTGGTTATTAAGAGGCAATTAGTTGGTGACACATGGGAGACTGGCAGAGTTCTCATTGCAGTTTTGAATATCAGAAAAGGACCTAATAGTGAAAGACCCTCAGAGCTGGAGAGACTCTCAGTCAAGTCTTGGGATGACATGACCACCCAATAACTCATGAGAGACCGATCTTGATGCAACAGCATGAGGTTTATTCAGGGTAGGCCAGATCTAGAGTCAAACACATAGCCTAGCAGGCCAGGGGAGTTCGACCCTGAGCACAAGGAACAACGGATATTTAAATGGAAAAAACACAAACTAGGGGGGGTGAGGGGGTTACCAAGGAAACATAACAAGAGAACAGTGGAAAATTCTAAAGAGACCCAGCCCCTAGTTGAGTCAGGGTCATAAGGAAAACATCCTATACACTTATTATGCACAAGAATGTGGTCTGGTCAATGTTATTCACTTTATGGCTGACCATTCCCTAGAACTATACAGATGGCTCATATCCTGCTTTTTGTTCTTGGATCTAGCTGTGGGGGGCTGGGGGGGGTAGGGTGGGGGAGGAAACCTTTGTGGCCAACTGGTTCCTGATACTGGCTAGTCTACATTCTCGGCTCCTTACAGAAGTTTTCCATGCCCTTCCAGATAAAAGTCTTAAAATGAAAAGAAACAGCTTCCAAAATATTTCTAGTAGCTGCTTTGGGACCGTGGCCTTTCTGAGTAAATGCTACCTATTCAACCCTAGACAACCATTTTATAATAGCATAGTTTTAAAACAATACTCGAGAAAGTAAACTTCATAAAGATAACTTTTTTTTTTCTGATGTCCCCTGCTGTGTCCAAACTCATGTCTGGGTAATAGTGAGGGGCCCAACACCTGTTGGATGAGTAAATACCACATACATTTCACTTAAGTACTTAAGTTACAGGCATTAATAATATATATATATATATATATATATATATATATATATATATATATATCATTTAGCTAAAACCATATTAATTCAACCATTAAAAAAAAACAGGCTTTAAACGTGTGGTACTGCTTTCGGGAGGTCAAGGGCTAAGGAAAGGTCTGGAATTTAGCTGCTGGAAGTCCCCTTTATTCCAGAAGTCTATAGTAGTTTTCAAGATGCGCTCCAGAAGGCCCATTCTTGATTGTCAGCAAACCAGTCAGGGCAAGAGGTACACGAAGATGAACAACACCAGGTCAAAGAGGATGAAGAGCCACAGATCCAGCCAGTAGGAATGTTTCAGAAGCCCGTTCGTCCCAGACTGACGGGGCTCATCTGGGTTCCTCCTTCCAGCTTCGCTTGAGCCCCTCCGCTCCCAGACACCGTCGGTACCAGACGCCGCCTGGCTCACCTCCATCTCCACCCACGTCATTTCACTTCCGAGCATCGGAGACTAAAGCTGAAGGCCACTTCGCGCCTGAGTCTAGCAACCAATTCCGGGTAGCCCCGCTAACCAATTAGGTGCCCTGCCCCGCCCCCAACTTTAGGAATTCTTAAGGATTCATTAAGACTTGTTTGTCTATATAGCATCACTACAAGACACGTCTTCATAAATCTGCAGAGATCTGCTCAAAATGGGTGTGTTAGTAACTAGTAATTGTTACATATGTTTAATAATAACAGGAAAGCATATTAATAGGAGGAACTTTTCCTAAAATGAATTCTCTTAGGCCTTGCCGTTAAGAACAAATCTGCCACAGATTTATAATAATCTGAAGCATACCATCTCAGGAAGATCACCTGTTATTTATTAACTTATCCTATTATGGCTCCTGAAAAGGCTTCATGGAATTCAGTCAAAATGAAGACACATATACCCAAATTTATGTAACACAAAGACAGCAGTATTAAGAGGAAAATCATAGCACTGAGTGCTTTCATAAAGAAACCCAGAGATATCCCATCCAAGAAACTTAACAGCACACCTACAAGGTTTAAAATTGAAGTAACCACACCCAAAAGGAGTAGGTGACAGGAAGTAGTTAAAATCAGGACTGAAATCAACCGGTTAGAAATAAATAGAATGAAACAAAGAATCAACAAAACCAAGAGCTAGTTCTTTGAGAAAATCAATAAGATAGATAAATCCTTACCCAAACTGACTAGAGGGCACAGAGACAGTACCCAGTTTACCAAAATCAGAAATGAAAGAGAGACATAACAGAAACTGCAGAAATTTAAAAAAGTAGCAGATCCTACTACAAAAGCCTATATTCAACAAAACTAGAAAATCAGAATGAAATGGATGGTTTTCTAGACATGTACCACAAACCAAAGTTAAATCAAGAGCAGGTAAACAATCCATACAGTTCCACAACTCCTAAGGAAATAGAAATTTTCATCAAAAACCTCTCAACCATAGAAGGTCAGTGTCAGATCATTTTAGTGTAGAATTCTACCAGAATTCAAAGAGCTAATACCAATATTCCTCAAATGTTGTGGTAATTCACCAACCCAAAAAGGGCCAGTCAAAGAAATCACAACTCAATTAATTGGAATACAACTATAGGTCTAGATTGGGCAGATCTATACTACACTTCCATTATATCCCATATAACTTGTGATTTCTTCAAGCCATGTGCTTCTGCTCCATCTTCCTTCTTTCTTTCCTTCCTTCCCTCCTTCCTTCCTCCTCCTCCTCCTCCTCTTCCTCTGCTCTTGTCTCTCTCCTCCCCTCTCCCTTCTCCCCCAAACTTTTCAGCTCCAGCTTCTCTCCTCCTGCCCAATCACCACCTCTAGCCTTTTTTTGAAAAGTTAAGGTGAGGAAAAGATTCACAAGACAACTGTACACATGATTCATTCCTCTTCTGCAACCCTTTCCAGGAGAGTGGAATTAGCATCAAAATACAAGACCAGGGCTATCCAAAACAATCAAATAATTCCCCAAAATAGAAACAGAAGGTACATTACCTAATTCATTCTCTGAAGCCACAGTTATTCTGATATCTAAACTGCAGAAGACCCCACAAAGAAAGAGAACTTCAGATCAATCTTGCTCATGAATATCAATGCAAAATTACTCACTAAAATTATTACAAGCTATATCCAAGGGCATATCAAAATCATCATTTACCCTGTTTTGGTGTTTTAATCTTCTATGTCTTTTTCTTGTTTTACTAGAATGAGTGAAACTTTGAAAAATCAAAAATAATTTTCATGGGATGACTGTGTATCACAGACTGTGCTTCAAAATCAAGGACAATGATTTCAGTGAGAGATATGCATCAGATTTACTCTCAGCTTTTGTTCACAACATTTTAATAGAGAAGAAATTATTTCTACTCTCTAATTGCTAATAATATTATAAAATATATTGTAGACTTGATTCATCTTTATTTTCCATTCTAGATTCTTTCATGAACTTTTGTTTTTTTGAAGTTTCACCCTTAATATGTTAATGTGCTTCACAATGCTGTTTATTTGCACATCACTGAATCTTTATTCATAGTATTTGGCTTCTAGTAAACTAAACTGCTTCAGCTAAATTAGACATGTGTTTTTCTTTGATCTGGTTTGTATGTGACCTGCACAAATTTTGAAGCTTATTCAAAAGACAGAAAATTCTTGAGAATTCTGAAGGAAAATGAGCCAGTCATAAGAGTCTTGTTGAAGCCTCTCAAGAGTCACATGAGAACCAAAAATTCCAACACAATGAAGAGCATTTGATTTGAAACTTTCACCATTTCCAGAACCAATGCTGCAGTTTTCTAGAAATCTCACCAGAATAACTTTGTGCAACTTTAATGTTTCCTGGTTGTACCTTGTCACATTATAAGCCTTTCCAAAACATCTTTGGAGCCACAATACACTCTCACTAATCAGAGAGATTAGGTAGAGAAAAAAAAAGTTTCTTAACAACTGTTTGAGATATAGTTCATCAAGGGTCATGAAAATGACATAAAACATCAATGCAAAGGCTACTCATTATTTCCCATCAGAAACCCATACGTACACTTGAATGTGTCTTATTCTTTCCCTGAGTATTTTTTGTAATTTTAATACACTCAACTGTATTTCATACTAGTTAGTTCTGAATTTTTTTTTCTCCAGCAAAGCAATTAGTCCTGGGATACTTCTAAATGGACAGTCCTAAAACAAAAGAAACTCTTCAGGTAGAAGGAAAGTTTGTATGTAAGCAGGCTATCTTCCCATCCCTGATAATACAATTAGATAATGATTACTTTCCTTGTCATAATGATTGTCCTTGTTAGCTCTAAAATACTAGTCTTTTGTTTGCATCTGATGACTTAGTGTGTTCATTTCTTGGTGTTCTTTATATCCTTTCATATCAATTCTCGTGATACCAAATATGCACTAGTGAGCTCCCCAGTTCACTTGTACAAATCCCTTTTTTTGAAAGACAGTCACAGGCACCAAGTGCTTATTCTATATTTCCACATAGATGGCATACAGAGATGTGAATGCTCATGCCAGAGCTCACCACTGTGTATCTTTTCTACTTTCTCTTACTACTTTACTTCCTCCAGCAAATGCTCATATTCTAATTATTCCCTGGGGTAGGAAAATGCCCTGGATTCAAGTACATTCAAAGTAGTCTGTGCACCATGTCTGGTTCTGGCACTAATATCACATTTGTCACAAAACTTCATTGATTCTTCATCTCAAAAGCTGTCATCATTATGAGTGTCTTCATAGGTGAATGTGGCCCAAACTATCATTCACCCTTTCAAAAGTAAAACTACAAAATTTCTTTATTATTTTCTTTTAGTTTTGTTGTAATACCTACACATACACACACACATGCACACACACAGAGGTATGTCTCTCCTTTCCTTTAAAAAAACTCACTTAAAACAATTTTCTAGTTGTCTTTTAAATATAAACTGCTACTGTCATTCCTCTAGCCAAAACAAATGGAACACATAAAATGATAGAGCTCAAAATCTGGGAATCTATTTAATTGTGAAGACCACTCAAACATACCTGAGAAACATCTAAAAGGAAACTACAGCAAATTACTGAAGAGAAGGCTTTAATCTCAGAAGAATAGTTTTATTTTGGGTATCCTTTTGTAGATTGTTTGGTTCATCCAAAATCTAACTTATTATTTCTTCATAAATTGTAAGTATCTCCAAGATCCAAGTACTATTTCTCTTCTTTCTATGTTTTAAGTACATAGTTACTCATCTTCTGTATTTACACTATTTTAAAAAAATAGTTCTTTCATTCTTTTTATTGTTATTCTATGTGTTCCTCAATGTTATCTATTTTTTCAAAACTTTACTCTATAAAAAGTCATACACATAGCAATGCAGTGCATGTTTATGGAATTCATAATTAAATTATTGAGAATTCTCTTAGTACTTTCTTTTAACAGTAACAAAGATATATGGCCCCACAGAGTGTAGTATTTCAGGTGAGGAGGAACATATTACACAAATCAGTGAAAAAAATCTGATTCAAATTTATATTTTAATACATTTGCCTCCATCCTTTCAGACATTACATCACTGGGAAATTTAAAGGCATGCAAGTGATGATGTGGGCATAGAGACTGTCTGGATTAGAATTTAATATTTCTTTTTAAAATACCTTTAAACAAAAATATGAGGCTGTATTCATAAACAGATCTTTATATATTAAGCATGGGATTAAAGTTGGAAAAACAAAAGACAAAAACCTAGGACTAAGAATTTCCTTAAGTATGTGTGAATCTCTACCCAATGGAAGATGTTTCAATCAAAGCTGAAATGACAGTAAAAAGGAGCGAGATAAATATGGAAAAGAATGATTTTCTGTCGAAGTTTGTTTGATAACTGATCAACAAGATAAATTGATAGAAGTGTGGATTCCCTTTTACTATTCAACTGCTTACAAGATTGGATCAAATGTATATAATACTGGTAATAGCAGTATTTATAACTGGAATGTTAGGGAATGTGTTCATTGGACTGGAAAACTGCTCTGACTGGGTCAAGAACCAGAAAATCACCTTCATCAACTTCATACTGGTTTCTTTGGCAGCTTCTAGAATCAGCTGCATATTGTTGGTATTTATTGATGCAACTCTTCTAGAACTAGCTCCTCATTTCTATTATTCTTACAGTCTAGCAAAATGCTCTGATATATTCTGGGTTATAACTGATCAACTGTCGACGTGTCTTGCCACCTGCCTCAGCATTTTCTACTTAATCAAAATAGCTCACTTTCCCCATCCTCTTTTCCTCTGGTTGAAGTGGAGACTGAGAGGAGTGCTTGTTGTTTTTCTTGTATTTTCTTTGCTCTTCTTGATTTTCTATTTTCTATTGCTTGAAACACTTCCTGTTTGGGGAGATATTTATGTGATTCCTAAAAGCAATCTGACTTTACTTTCAGATACAATTAAGACCATTGTTTTTCAAAATATAATTGTTTTTGATATGATGTATTTAGTCCCATTTCTTGTGTCCCTAGCATCACTACTACTTTTATTTTTGTCATTTGTGAAGCACTCCAGAAACCTTGACCTGATTTCTACCACCAGAACCAAGATCCACAAGAAGGCCTTGAAAATGCTGGTGTCTTTCCTCATTCTCTTTATAATTCATATATTTTGTATGCAGGTGGCACGGTGGTTAGTGTTTTTGTTTCCAATGAACAGGTCAATTAATTTTGTCTTGTTAACATTAAACATCTTTCCCTTAACTCACTCATATATTCTCATCCTTGGAAATAGCAAGCTTCGACAGAGAGCAATGAGAGTCCCGCAACATCTTAAAAGCCAGCTTCAAGAGCTGATCCTTTCCCTTCATAGATTCTCCAGTCTTCACTGGTGCAACAGGGAGACTTGGAAGGTCACTGGTGAATTATACTTCTTCTAAGTTCTTTTAAGTACTGCTGAACATACTTGAACTGCTCCTGGAGCATACTGCTTTTCATGAGAAAAACATCACCTAACAGTCAGGTTTTATTTATAAAACACAAACCAATCTTTTTATAGTTTGTTTACAGCATTGCTAATAAAAACTTACAGTCTCAAATATTTTAAAGAGAATAGTTAATTTTGCAGGCAAAAGGTATGAAATTAAAATTCACTTGGAAGGTTCATGATTCTTTAGATGTCAAAGTTACTTGTAAGCCTCAATAGATAGAAGATGGGCAAAATGTTGATAGAAAATTAATAAAATCTAAAGTTACAGAGAGAAAAACATCAACTCACAATTTAAGTTATTTTAAAGCTCTCTGTTTTTGTATTTATTTACTTTATGTATAAAAGTGTTTTGTCTGCATGTCTGTCTTTGCACTATATGTGTGTGTAGTATCCAGGGAGGTCAGCACAGGGCATAAAATTCTCTGGAAATAAAGTTACAAATTGTTGTGAGTAACACTAGGTGCTGAGAATTAACCTGAATCCTCTGCCAGAGCAAGTGCTCTTGCCTGCTAAGCCATGTTTCCAGTCTCTACAGCTTAGACTCATTGCTGTTGTGGTCATTGCATAATGATGAGGTTATAGTCTGAGGTTTGTATCACAAGGCAGCTGGGCTGGTTGTATTCATATTCTAATGTTCTTATACAAATTCAGGTTTTTGTAGAAATTGTATTCTTCCAGGAGACTCTTCCCCTATACCACCAATGTAACATTTTTATTAATTATTTCCAATCACCCTTGCTTCCCACTCCTCAAAGGTCTACCCTCTCACTATTACACACCCCCCAATAGAGAGAGAATCACACCAAGTCCAATTTGTGTTGCCTACATTCTCAGTGGAGCATGGCCAAACTCCCAATGGAAAGCTCTTAAATAAAACTAAGCTGCCATTCCACCACCACCACCATAGGGCATCAACTGTGAAGAGCTGCACTTTAGCATTTTTATCACAAATTTAAAGGACTGTCTTTAATAGCTTCTTCTATGGACTATTTCTGGGTTTTGTGGGCTTGGGAGAAGGGGTCAAGACATTGTTACAGAAACTTTTGATGTCTCTTATTCTCACTTATGAGTCTGAAGTTATAATACTACACCTCTACAAAAAAAGTTTCCTTGCCCGTAGAAGCTTGCAGCAGCACAGACCAGTGACATCAACATGATTTCTGACAACAACGTGGACCACAAACATCATCGTGGCTCAGGTAGCATTAAAGACCATGGACATCAACATGATCTCTGGCAGCAAGAATCAGGATCTTTTGAGTAGGCTTAATTCAAATAATGATATGTTCTTCACCTCCGATATCCTGATGTTGCCCAATCAGGGTGATAGTGTGGTTGGCACCATATTTCAGGAAAGGACCTTCAAGAGTTCCAGGCTTGCAGCAGACCGAGTTCTTTGCAGGAACCCCAATTTCCATGGGATGAGAGTTCTGATCAGGTGGGCGATAAGTCAGTGGATGACAGACTCGACACAAGGGTGTGATGAATCTGAATGTATTTGTACAAGGTGAAATTCAGGCTTAAATAGCATACAGCAAGCAGGGCAGATGACAAGAGTCATGTAGGCAGGCGAGGGTTACAGCAAGGTCAATAGGATCAGGGCACAAGACTGAGGTCATGTAGGCAAGTGACCAGCACATCAAGGTCAGTAGGATCAGGTAGCCAGGTGTGAAGCAGGCAGAAGAGCAATGGTGCCCTCCCCGCTGGGGCTAATTTGGTATTCCTATGCTAATTCTCTGGTTCTGCTGGAGGCAAAGACTAGAAGAATCCGATCTAGCATTTCCTGCTAATTCTCTGGGTCTTGCTGGAGGCACGCACCTGGAAGTTTCAATTCTAGCTAATGTCCCTGAGTGACAGAAGCCCTGTGATTACTTTCTAGTATGTAAAACAGTTCGGACTCTTGAGGAACTGCCCTGTCAGGGTCAGAGTGTCCCTGTTGTCCCTGAGAATTTGACCTTATCTGAGTAACAGTCTATTCTCCGAGGAACCATGGAGTGTTCTCGGAAAAACCATAAAATGTTTTGTCAACGCTTCCACTCCAGCCAGGTGTGAAGCCAGGTGTACACCCCCCCTGCCCCACTTCCTCTTAATGCTTCCTTGCTCTGCAAGTATAATTATCCTGCCCTTCTGAAGTAAAGTCAGGCTTTGACAACCATTTTTGCTTGGCCTCGTTCCTCTCTCTCCCCGTTTTCTCTTTCAGGCTTCGTCCCCTTCGGACCCTGGTTAATTACTTGCCCCGCGGGCCGGGGCAGTGGCGCCTGAACAGGGACCCTGAAGTATGGACGCTTGCCAGATGGAACACATAAGAGGAGCTCCGGAGACAGAGATCACCACCCATGCTACGGTCCTTCCGCCGCTCACGGAGACCGGCGAACAGTAAGCAAAGATTCTTCCGTCTCATAGAAATGGGCCAGCAATGTCAAAGGAGGCAGCTTTCATTAAGGATTTGAAGGCCTCCCTCAGGGAGAGAGGAATCAGAGTTAAAAAGAAAGACCTTATAAAATTTTTTATATTTGTGGATCAGACTTGTCCATGGTTTATCATAGATGGGCTGAATATAAGCCCAATAAAGTGGCAAAGGGTGGGCCGAGAGTTTAATGATAGGCTTACCAAGGAATGTCCTGATGCTATTCCCTCCACCATTTTTTCTTATTGGGGCCTCATTCATGATATCGTTGAGGCTGCCAGTGATGACCCCAATAGACAGCAACTTCTGGCAGTTACTGAAAACTGCCTTAGACCCCTCTCCCGTACACCCTCTGTCAAATCAGTAGTCATAGACATGAGCCCTGTTAATGGACCGGCATCAGAGTCACAAGGAAGGGTTATAAATTTGCACCCTTCCCCAACCGGGGGCCTAAAAACATATTTAACAGCCCCTCTTTGATATTCTTAAAGGAGATTCAGATCCTTCCTCTGCAAGAATATTGACCCCTGAGGCTGCATCCGCCCTTGTACGCATTGAGAAGGCCATCCAGTCACAAACAATCTCCTATTATGATCCAAAATTGCAATTGTGGCTACTAATTTTGCCCACTAAATTTGCACCCACGGGAGTGCTGTGGCAAACTAAGCCCTTGTATTGGCTTCACTTACCAGCCACCCCTCTCAAGGTTCTTTCGGTCTACCCCTCCCTGGTTGCTCAAGTTATTAAGCTGGGGAGGGAGGCCTCGTTAAAATTATTTGGTAAAGATCCTGATTCTATCATTGTTCCTTATGATCTTGCTCAAGTTCAATGGCTGCTCCAAACCTCAGATGATTGGGCCATTAATTGTATTTCTTTCCCAGGGAAGATAGATAATCATTATCCCTCCGATAAACTTATCCAGTTTCTTGAACATCAGGCTGTTGTTTTTCCCAAAATTACTAAAAATATGCCTATCCCTCAGGCTCTTGTGATTTTTACAGATGGTTCCTCATCATGGACTGCCGCCTTTAGGGCAAATGGGCAAACCATGAGGTTTCAGACCAACCTTTCCTCAGCTCAATTGGTCGAACTGGTGGCTGTTGTCCAGGTCTTTAAGGCCTTTCCTAATCAGTCCTTTAACCTTTTTACAGATAGTTCTTATGTGGCCCAGTCAGTACCCTTATTAGAGACTGTTCCCTTTATAAAACCCACTACTAATGCTTCCCCCCTTTTTGCTGAACTTCAAGGTCTTATTTTGGCTCGAAATTGTCCGTTTTTTTTAGGACACATATGCGCCCATTCTGGGCTCCCTGGCCCCTTGACCGAGGGAAATGACCTTGTAGATAGAGCCACCCGAGAGGACCCATTAATCTTAGTAAATCTCGCAGTCCCCCTTGATCCAATACGGCGGGCTCAAGAGGCTCATCAGCTACATCACCTAAATGCACAGACTCTTCGACAAATGTTCTCTATCACCCGAGAACAAGCTCGGCACATTGTTCGTCAGTGTCTAGGATGCTTCACATTTCTACCAGAGCCACACTTGGGGGTAAACCCCCGAGGCCTCACCCTGGGTGAGGTCTGGCAGATGGATGTCACTCATTTTTCCCCCTTTGGTAAATTACAGTACATACATGTGTCTATTGATACCTTTAGTGGTTTCCTTTGTGCCTCATTACAAGCCGGGGCGGCCACTAAACATGTTGTTAGCCATATGATTCATTGCCTCGCCTCTATGCCCCCCCCCCCCCAGGTTCTTAAGACAGATAATGGCCCCGGATATACCAGCTTATCTTTTAAACAGTTCTGTGCTCAACTCAATATCAAACATATTACGGGTATTCCCTATAATCCCCAGGGTCAGGGAATCGTTGAGAGAGCACACCAGACCCTAAAAAATATGTTATTAAAATTACAACATTCAGGAGGCATCCTATATCCTTTAAAAGGCAATCATAAGATATTGCTAAATCATGCTTTATTTGTCTTAAATTTTCTGACTCTGGATGATGGAGGAAAATCTGTGGCAGACAGATTTTGGCATCCGTCCACAAAAGATAATTATGCACAGGTCATGTGGAAAGATCCGCTGACAAATAAATGGAATGGTCCAGATCCCATCGTAATATGGGGCAAAGGACATGCCTGTGTATATGATAATCAGGCACAGGGTGCCCGATGGCTACCAGAGCGCCTTATTAAATTATTTAATGATACTTCCAGGGAAAAAATGCCCTGAGAACTTCCTTTTTATTT
>JADRCD010087184.1:0-15551 GCA_019843815.1 Montemys delectorum | reverse complement strand
CCCCCCCTTTCCACCCTTTCTGCTTTCAGGACCGGCCTCTGATCACCCCTCAGTGACCACAGCAACAGGCCCCGCTGTCTTCAATGGCAAGGATTCCCCCAAGCACCCACAGCTGGTGAAGAGTAGCCTGTCTGCCCTGCCGCGCCCCTCAGCCTTAGGTAGTGCTGCTGACCCTGGGGTCAGAGGGGAAATGGGAGCTATGGGACCAGGGGACACGGAGCCTTCAGAGACAAATGTTGCCTTAGTGAGCATCAGGATAGGTGTCACATGTCCTCCTGGTCTGTGCCTGGGCCAGTGCTGTATGAGTCATGTGTGGGAGGCATCCTGTGTGCTGAGGGGCGGTGAGGGCTCTGCCGCTGATGACAGGTGACCTCTTCTGAAGTATCAGGAAGATCGGGAGTGCCGATGTCAGAACAGGTAAGAATGAACTCAGAGCCCAGCTCCGTCTTGTTAGCCACAAGACCATGCAGCCCCTTCCGCAGTCTCTTCTTGGGAGTTAGGATGCCACCCTGAGGACAGTAAGAGGCTCTCCAGATGCTGCATGGAATCACTGCACATCTGGGATTTCACTGAACGATACTGGCGATGGTTATCAGCATCAGCCCACCACTGAAGCTTGTCTGCCCAGTTCGTACCTGGGGGAGGTGATAAGTGAGTTCTAGAGACCCATGGGAGGAAGGAGGCAAAGGAACCTGGGGACTGCCTTCAGACTCCAGTCCAGGGCTCTCCCACCATTGCTGTTCCTAAGAACACGTGTTAGGGACGAGACTTCTCCACTTTCAAGCCTTCTGACAGGACGTCTTCTCTGCTCCTTTTCCTTCTTGCTTTGTCCCTCCCTCCTCCCCCGACCCCGTAAACACAGCTGACATGTTCACTTAGGGTCCGAGACACTACGTTGGAAAGGGCCCTTAGAAAATGTCCACCCTGGGGACAGTGTGGCAGCTCATGGGTAGAGTGTGGTGCCTGAGTTTTATTTTTATCAACGAGGAAGGGACTGCAGTCCAGAGAAGCACCCTGGGCCGGAATAGAATTCTGTTGTACCTGAAGGATTCCCGGGGTCAAAGTCTGTAGACTGTGTAACCATTTGCTGAAGAGACAATCCTCCTGCCCCACATGGATCCAAGACTCTCCAGTCTTGACTAGCTTCCACATTCCTGGAGCTGTTATTATTCCCCAACTTACCCTCAAGACTCCCACCTTCCTCCAGGGGCTGATGCAGCAACCACATAACCGAAGGCTGGCCCTTGGTCATGAGGACAGGAGGCCCCTTGCTGCCCACGGCTTTCCCCCTGAGCTTAGCTAGAAGACTCTTAGTCCTGGTGTCATACAACTCATACCTCAGACAACAACACACCGGCTCCTCTCAGCCTAGGCCCGGACCTTGGCTTTGGCTAAGGAGTCTACAAAGGCTCCATCGGGATTGGTCTTGAACTTCCCTAGCCTACCTTGTGGAATTGTGTGGGGAATGGAGATCTTCAAATTCGAGGCTGCTGGAGCCTTAAAGGTCTTCCGGGATTAGCCTGTTGAACCTCGTTTCCTGCCCTCAGCTGTTCATGGCCTTGGTGGCCTCAACATGATGCCCACACTCTGCCCCTGTCTCTCAGTGCTCACCCCAACTCTGTTAGATGGCCTTCTAGAGCTCAGCTCAGGGCTATAGTCTCATCTCCCACAGAAGAGTTCTTGGAGTCCCAACAACCTACTGTAATCTTTGACTTTACAGAGTTGAGCACAGGCATATATATCAGAGCTACCATGCCTTCTCTGTCCTTGGGGGGCGGGGAGGGGGACACTTAAAAGCAGTGTGTAGGAAATTCCTTCCGACTGATATTCGCTGCTTTCAGTGACATGCTGCCCCCTGGTGGAGGATATGAACTAGGAGCCTTGTCTCACGTACCAGGGAATAGGAAGGTAAAAGTCCTGAACTTCCTCCTCAGGAATGCCAAACAGGGTCCCCTCTACTAGATACGCTGGTATCTGATGTTTGAGAGTACTTACTGGTGTAGAGTCCCAGTAGAGGCATCTACAAAGTCTGGTTGAGCCAGGCGGTGGTGGTGCACGCCTTTAATCCCAGCACTTGGGAGGCAGAGGCTGGTGGGTTTCTGAGTTCGAGGCCAGCCTGGTCTACAGAGTGAGTTCCAGGACAGCCAGGGCTAGACAGAGAAACCCTGTCTTGAAAAACAAACAAAACAAAACAAAACAAAACAAAACAAAACAAAATAGAAAGTCTGGTTGGCTTTCTAGAGGGGGAGGAGAATCCTCAGCTCCAGCCCCGCCCTCTAGGAGTTCAGAACCACTTCCTAGAGGAGCTCTCCCTCTGTTTCTGGAGCCAGTGTTGTGGGAGCTGAACACCTGGTGCAGTGGTAGAGTCCTACCTCTGAGGCAAAGAAGCCTGCGGGTTTGAAAGACCTTTGTAGGAAAAGTAGTTCATTCATGCCCTTTAACCCTGTGCTCTTCTGTTCCTCTGTTTCCTTCTGCTTTGGTCTGTCTAACAGTGCGGTTCTATTTGGGATCCCTTTGGAGGGACTCTACAGCAGTCAATCTCAAACTGCTGCAGGTGTCAGAGTAACCTGGGCTCTAGTGACAGGGTGTGTGTTCTTACTGTCACTTCAGAGGCCCCCTGGGGTAGCTCTAAGGAGAATCTAGGAAGAGACAGCTTGGGTGAGCATCTTCTAGCTCTGTGTAGACTCTCTGCTTACACTAAAGGAGACATTACCCTCAGCCTGGGTTCACATCACCTAGGAGCTCCAGGTATCAGGATGACTCGCTCCCCACATGCTGAGCTTCCCGACTTTCTTGGACTAGGCTTGTGTTCAGACAGACAGGTTTTTGTCTGCTTAACTTGTTTTTAAAGGCAGGGTCTCGCCAGGTATCCCTAGCTGGCCTGGAACTTACAATGTAGACCAGGCTAGCCTTGAGCTCGATGGAAATCTGCCTGTGTCTGCTTTCCGTGTGCTGGGATTAAAGGCATGCACCACCATCCTTGGCTAGGTGGTTTTTAAAAGTGTCCAGGTGAGTTTAAAGTGCAGCAGGGTTGAGTCAGGGGGCTCTAGAGATGAGAAAATTCGTGTCTGGATTTTTCAAGAGAATATGGTAGCCCATTCTTGGTACTTGGTATTTGAATGATTTACAAATAGTTTAAGTCGTGAGCCTGTTGCCATGTAGAGTGGGCAGAGACTCACATGTAACGGTGGGTCCAGCCTCTAGGCTTGCTTTTCAACACGTACTGTTAGCTTTCCAGGTTGGGTGGGGGTGACGGTGGAGTTGGAGGGCAGGAAGGTGGTATGCAGATGGATCAGCACTGCCCTCAAGTGGCGAAACTGCTGGTGGATGTTTAGTAAGTGCTGGACATTTAGGTAATGTGGTTGATGCTGGTGGCTGCGGTTTACTGAGCCCAAACCCTTGGCTAACCGTTTCATTTAAGTGTATTATTTGTATCCTCTCTACTTCTGATTAAACCACTTTCTTGGTAGATTTTATTATTATTTTGGCTGTTTTTTTTTCCCCAAAACTTAAACTTAGAGAGATGCAGCCTAAATGCAAATGTTTAACTTGGAGTAAAACATTTATAAAAGTCGACAGGGTGTTTCCTTTTGCCTAGATACTTGACCAGAGTTTAAAATCCATTATAAGACTGTGATTTAAAAAAAAAAAACTACCTAGGGTTAAGAATGTAACTCAGTGGTAGAACATCTGCCTAGCATGTACAAGGTCCTGGATTTGAGCTCCACCTCTGTAAACAAAACAAAACAGATGTGCACTCCAAATCAGGGGAGATTTTTATTGACACCAGTTTCCAATGGTGGGCCTAACCCATACTCTCTGACTACTGTCTAGGTATCTTGCCAAACTCTGGGCCACCCAAAAAACGGCACAAAGGGTGGTCGCCAGAGTCTAAATCAACCACGGATGGTGGCTTCATTCAGGGTGGTGGCAACAGAGCTAAGCATGGTAAGTGGCTAAGGCCTTGCCTAAATCCCAAAGTCGGGTGCCAATGGTGGTGGCCTGCTGGCAGCATGTTTGCATATGTGCACACATGTGCATATGCATGTGCGTATGTGGGCAGGCAGATGAATGGGGGGGTTCTGGGCAACTGGACCCTGGCATAGCAGAAGGGCCTCTTCTCACATGTCTGCTACTTCCTAAGGTCTAGACTCATGAGATACTTCTGAATTAGTCCATGGTCTAGCAAGGTCTCCAAGCGGCTTCTCGCTGATGGTGCAGACAGGGTTTATTGGTGGGGAAGGTGGGGCTGGGTGAGTTTATGAGTATGGAGGTAGCAGTTTTGTGGGGTGGGTGAATGTTGGGTGGGCTGGGCACCGATATCCCATTTGCTGTGTTTTACTAATATGCTTGCTGTGTTCCTAGAAGGTACCGGCATACCTTGTGTGCCCCAGGCTGGCTTGGTGGGACCAGCTTCAGTCACCTTCCCAGTGGTGGCCTCTGGTGAACCAGTGTCTGTTCCGGACAACTTGTTAAAAATATGCAAGGCCAAGCCAGTGATATTTAAAGGCAAGTACAGCTGGGTACCCAACCGTGGAGGTAGGGAAGCATGCAAGGGCTTCCACACAAAAACTATGACCTCCTCTCAGCCCAAGTCCAAAGCCAATGTGACCGCTATCCAGGGCAATGATCAAAGGAAGCGGACCCAGTCTCCAGAGTGTCAAGAACGGCGGAGCATGTCAGTTTGTCCCAGCAGGAGCATAGTGACTCTACCCAGGACACGCTTGCTTGTTTGTTTGCTGTCCTTTCCTTCGTTCTCTCTGTTTCACTGAATCCATGCTGCATTTGCCCAGCTACTACCGAGGACTCAGGAGATGGACAAAGCAACCCTTGGCTTGTTCCATTGTCACCCAACGCCACGAGTCATTTTGGATTGTGCAGCCCTTGGCTATGGTCACTGCTCCAGAAGCATTAGATAAGATAGGATTTGGTCTCCTCTGTGTGGTGGCTGGTATAGGTTACCCAGAGGTAGCATTGTAGCTCCATTGAAGAAATCCTTTTGGGATGAGCTAGAGACTTTGTAATGGGGAGCTGCGTGCAGGCAGATTCAGTAAGCAGTGCCTGGGCTGCTGGGGTATATGGGACCATATATCTACCTCCCTAGTTGTACATTTGGCATCTTGTCTCTAGGACGAGAGGTGTAAACAGGACAGGAAAATGCCAGAAGCAGAAGCTGCTCAGGTTACAGGGCACTGCCTACTTTCCTAAAATAAACCAGTACCTCCAACTCCAGGAACAAAAAAGATAAAATATTCAGAAAGGAGGGTACAAATCTGACCTTCAGTACCTTAGCCTTCCCATGGGACCTTGAAGGCTTACTTTCCATCAAGTTGCATGTTCTTTCATGCTGTTCTGTGGGTGAGTGAGTGAGAGAGGCCAAGAGTACAGAACTGGGACAGGCTGCAGGCCTCAGAGGTGGACCCCGGCAGCTGTGCTGAGCAGGATGCCTCATGAGGGGAGCCTCACAGACCCGCATCTCACACTGAGCAAACTCAGGGCAGATCCTCTGCTTTGCTCAAGCATGCTCCCTTCCCTGACCCCCACCTAGGTTTCCCGGGCCAGCCAGCAGCTCTATAACTTAGCTTTCATCTGGTTCTCAGGGTGGCTTCCAGTAAGTAGCCCCTTGCTTCACAAGTGTGGCATCCCTTTCCTAAGGGAACTGCATTGCCTCTTGTAAGCTGGCACATTTGTAAATGGTGCTGTCCAGCAGATCCAGCTTTAGAGGCAGAGAGTAAACAGAAATTTGAATTCACAGGTCTGCCCCAGAGACAGAACATACCTAAATTCTGAAACTTGGAGATGTGGGTGGGGCCAGCATATGTCTTAGCAAATCTGTCTGTCACACTTTTTTGAGTATGAGAAAGTTTTTCTCAGGAAGTGGCTCACGGAGTCCCACATGATTAGCTCTACATAGTGAGACTCAAAGAGGGACATTCATGCTCATCATGACTGACCATTTAACAGCTCCCCATTGTGCAAAGGCTTTGAGAAGGTCAAGTTCTTGCCTAAGGTCACATGGTCAATGATCACAAAGAAGGGATCAGACCCCTGCTTGGGCAGTTCTACCTTGAGAGCTGTCATCAGAAGGATGCTAACATCCACTCCACCATTCCTCAAGGTTGTTCACTTTCTAGGTCTCTTTGGGTCTAGACATGGCTCTGTTTTGTTACCTCTGCTAGCTAAAGATCCTCAGGAGGGTGTAAGGCTTGGCATTGGGATACAAGTCTGGTGAACAGTCCTCCCTGCGACACACACACCAGCTGTTTTGAGGTCACTGCCATTTGGTTCTGGGCAAGCTTCTTTAATTTGGGCTTGAACTTGCTCAGCCGCAAAATAAGGGGATTGATTGAACAGCGTGAACAAGCAAATGCCCTGCCTCTGGCTGGACATGACAGATGACATTTTGTCCGAGGTTCTAGGAGGGCGGAGCAGGTGTACTCAGCAAGAGCTATAGCAGGTCTGAGATTTCTCAGAAAAGGAACCTCTGCCTAGGCCTAAGAGCTCTCCTGGCTCTTACGCTCAGGGGATCCATGGAGGCACATCACCAAAGCCAAGCATAACACCAGTTGCTGAATGGGTCTTTTCTCCTCTAGGCCATGGGAACTTCCCCTACCTCTGCGGAAACCTGAATGATGTGGTCGTCAGCCCCCTACTATACACCTGCTACCAGAACTCACAGTCGCTTGCCAGGGCCTATGAGCAACACGGTGCCTCTACCATGCAGCCCATATCTGAGGAGACACAGCTGTTGCTGACAGTCTACTACCTCGTCCAACTGGGTGAGCCTATGTCCAGCTGCTGCTGGTTAGGGATGGATCTGACTGGGAGGACCAACTAGACTCGGGAGGTCAGAGAAGAATATGAAGACCAGGTTGGCCCTGCCCTTCCCAGGGAGGGATCAGCAAACAGATGAGTGTAATCAACAGAGTGGTTCAGAGGCTGCTCACCCACCTGCCGTACCAGAGCTCCATACACAAAGGACACAGTGATGAGGCCAACACTCTGCCCCCGGAGGGAGCTCAACCAGAGAAGAGAAATAAGGGGGAACTTGATGGGGTGTGGGCATGTGGGGCCCATTTAGGGTTGTCAAGAAAGGCCTTGACCACCAGAAAGGAAGAGCTTTCTGAAGAGCTGAGGAGAGAGCCCAGGTGGGGGTATGTAGGTGGGTCAGGAGCTGGCTGTGGGTAGGAGCACAGATGGGGATGGCTGGGGGTATGAGAGAGCACAGTAGGTGTGTGTGGGGGGAGGGGTGGACACAACAAGTGAGTGTGGGAGTAAGTGAAAGATCTGTTGGTTACCCTCCAGCTGTATAGCTCAGCTATTCTGAGGACTGAGAATTCTTAAGTCCCATGGATGCCAAGGCCAAAGGTATAAATTCAGGAAACACGGCCTTGGTATAGTCTATGTGGAAGTGTCCAGGCCAGCTGTGACCCACTGTAAGCAGTCACTGGTGGACATTGAGGAGCTCAGGCTTGACCGTCAGTGTCCAGGTAATTAGAGGCTCAGTGGTGAAGAGGTTCAAGGTGGAGGCACAGGATGGTCAAGGTTCTGGCAGAGCCAGCATCAGGTCTCTCTGAGGTTCCTTCCCAAGATCCATATCTCTGTCAACTGTCATAGCTTCATCCTGGATCCAGCCTCACCATCACCACCCTCCCCGCATATTTGTGAGAACCATGGACCAGACCACACATTCTTCCTCCTTGTCTAGAGACGAGGGGTATGATAGTGAATCTGCCTATTCTAATCTGATTATCTACTTCAAATCACAATCATAATAAAAATAAAGACAGGAGGGCCAGTGAGATGGCTCAGGGGGGTCAAGGTGCTTGCCATCAAACCTGAAGATGAGCTTGACCCTGGAACCCACATGACGGGAGAGAATGTTCAGTTTTGATCCGCACACCTGTTCTCTGTCATTCACAAGAAGTAAATGGGAAAATAAGTGAAGCTATGCATAGGCCCATCATATTAAACTCTGGCACAGCCCTTGAGCTGCTAGTACAAGCTGCCTTTTATGGGTTGGGAGGTTGTAATAGGCATGGCCAAGCTTTGGATGTTCGCCACAACAGCATTGTCACGACAGACTGGGGAACTGCATTCAGAGGTTTTAAAATAGCAAAAGTGTCACGGTTGTTTTAAGAACGTTTATGATGTTTGTGTTGGGCTGCATTCATAGCTGTCCTGTGGGCAGGACAACTAAGGTCTCATAGCTGGTGATTACTGGGTAAAAGTCTGATCACCTCCCTTCCAATTCCTTAAAGGCAACATTAGACTAGGATAGCCAGATAATTCACAAAGGAAAACACCCATAGAGACAGCCATTGAAGAGAGACATATGAGCAATGAATCATCTTTCTTCCTCAGTACCCAAGAAATGGTACCCACAGATACTGAGTACACCGGACCAGAATGGCCACACCAATCATGTCGGAGGAAACTTAACTTTTGAGAATTCAATCATAGGCTTTCTATTGCTGTGATAAAACACCATGACCAAAAGCAACATGGGGTGGTAAGAGTTGTATTTCAGTTAACAGTTCCACGTCACAGTCCATCACTGAGGGAAGTCAGGACAGGAACTCAAACAGGGCAGGGACTGATGCAGAGGCCACGGAAGAGTACTGCTTACTGGCTTGCTCGGCTGGCTTTCTTACACCATCCAGAACCACCTGCTAAGAGGTGCTGGAGTAACAGCCACCATGGGCTAGGCCTTCCCACATCAATCAGCAATCAAGAAAATTGCACCATAGGCAGGCTTGCCCAGCAGCCAGTGCAATCCGGTAGGCATATTTTCTCAATTGAGGTTTCTTCTCAATTGACTCTAGCTTGTGTTATGTTGACAAAACTATCCAGCATGTTGGAAGAAACATGATGAACTTCAGACACGCACTTCAGAAGTACCTACAGAGGAATCGTGAAGAAGTACAGAGATCTTCAGTAGCAACAAGGACGACCAAGTAGCCCCTCCACACGAGAGTCATTTACACCCATCATCATATGCTAGGCAAGGAGACCATAACATATGGAAACCTGTTTGTAGGGTAATGTTTAAGAATAGAATTGATTAAGGAAATGAGCCCTGGAGCCCCATGCCTTCCTCCACTTCCCAGGCTCTGCCCAAAAAACATTCACATCCACCAGAGTCATTCAGCCAGGATCCTGACTTCAATACAGTGGAAAAACAGAGTGTCAGACCCCAAAACCACTAAAGCAAGAAGATGGACATGCTTTGAACGAAGGTCCAGCAGACAGTACTCCCAACCTACCCTACATGTGAAAGAAAGCACAGTAAAAAATGGATGTTCTTGGCGTTCATAATGCTTCAGCTCAGAACAGTAACTCCCCATAGCTGTGGGCTGTGAGGTCTCCTGTGCCTGTGACTCCTTCCTCACCCTCCGGCCTGTGCTTGTGGAGATAGAGAATCTTCCACAGAACTCTGCAGCAGACCGTCATGATAGGAAATGGCTCTCTGCTACCAGCGAGCTCTCTCAACATGGTGGAAAGCAGCAGAATACAAAGACCTTGCTCCACCCCAGAGTGCACATGGGAGGTACACCACCTTTGTACACGAGCACACAGTAAAGACTGCAGGTACCCATTTAAAAAAAAAAAAAAAAAAGAATAGAGTTGAGTACCCACGATCCTTACAGTAGACGGAGAGAAAGAGAACATGTTTCTTCTTTATGGATCTTTCAGGATGGTGGGTTTGTGGCTGGCTTCATTTTATATTTTCTATTCTCCAAACCTTGGTGACTTGACATCACTATTTCAAGCTGTGTGATTCTAAGTGTGCCAGCATATTCTGGGATGCACACAGCACTGGTGGCAAGCCGCCTGTGTACCTGCCCAGCGGATACTGATGGCATCTCTCCGCCACCACCATGTCTTGCAGCTGCTGACCAGGTGCCGCTGATGGAGGACCTGGAGCAGATCTTCCTTCGCTCCTGGCGTGACTCACACCTGACAGAGATAAGGCAGTACCAGCAGGCACCTCCACAGCCCTTTCCGCCAGCCACCAGCACAGCAGCACCTGTGACTTCTGCACAGCTGCCCTGGCTAGCTGGCCTGGCCGCCAGCTCTTGTAATGACAGTGTGCATGTTATCGAGTGTGCTTACTCCCTGGCCGAGGGTCTCTCTGAGATGTTCCGGTTGCTCATCGAGGGGAAACTCTCCAAGACCAACTATGTGGTCATCATCTGTGCCTGCCGGAATGCCGCCATTGACTCCTGCATTGCTGTCACAGGTGAGTCCTGGCCAGCCCTTGGCCAGTGGGAAAGCCATACTATTGATTGCCCAGTTTCCCAAAAGAGTGAGTCCTCCTCTTTTGTCTTGGGGTTCTGGGTTGCAGGGGCAATTAGTTCCTTAGTCCATGTTGGTGGCTTTAGAAGACAGCCTTGGTCTCAGCTGCTCGCCCCTGGAAACATGCTTAGTTACAGACATTTCTGCTATCAGTGGCTGGATTAGCATCACCCATTTAATTCCTGGAGAGACTGAGGCCAACTTTGGAGTTTGAATTGCCTTGGCTACAAAAATCTGGCTTCAAAAAAAAAAAAAATCCACTTACACCACCACTCTGGTTCCAGTTAATTAAAGACCAGATTGAGATAAGAAACAATGATCCACTTTGTTAGTTAAGTATTAAAACTCCCTGAAAGCCTACTGGGTGCAGTCATTGCTCCTGAGGCTGAGACTCAAGATGGCATGCAGGAGGGAATTTCCTTGGTAAGATAAGTACCAAGCACACAGGCTTCTTGAGGTTGTTCTTTTCAATTTTACGTACATTGGTGCTTTATCTGTATGAGGATGCCAGATCCCCTTAAGCTGAAGTTACATACAGTTGTGAGTTGCCATGTGGGAGCTGGGAATTAAACCCAGTTTCTCTGGAAGAGCAGTCAGTGCTTTTAACCACTGAGCCATCTTTCCAGATGGGCGCCATTTTAATATTCATAAGTGGTATATATTTTCAACCTGAGGCTTTTGTATCCCTTATAATTAAAAGTGCACCTTGGTTCTCTGCAGCATCTTGTTGGCTTCTTAACATTCTCTGCCCCTAAACTGACTGGTCTTTCTTACTTAATTTCCTGGGTGTGAGTCCCACCATCTTTAATAAGCCCATGCTTCTGCAGTGTGTCCAGCATTGATGTTAACCATTTGGGACCAATGAAGACGGTGGGTCTGGAAGGCTAGGAGGCTTGTCTGTGCCACACAGCTGCTGGTGGCATACAGAGTCAGGCCCAGGGGTATTCTCTAAGTGCTATTGGCCTTTGTGTTATTCCCCCTTGAGCAAGGTGTTGCAAGCCTTTGATTCATTTCTTCGTTGGGCTTGGTGCTGGTGCTTGGGGTAGGTCAGGCAGCCCATCACCGGAGAGCTCATGCTGACGGTCCAGTGACAGCTGTTTGGTTTCGTTTCGACCTTTCAGGGAAATACCAAGCGCGGATTCTCTCTGAGAGCCTTCTCAGTCCTGCAGAGTACCAGAGAGAAGTCCACTATGAGCTGGTCACTGGCAAAGTGGACTCGCTGGGAGCCTTTTTTAGCAGCCTCTGCCCAGGTAAGCACAGGCAGGTGCATGTGCACACATGGAAAAGAAGTAAATGTGGAGGGGAGGTTGCTGGGCTCCCCCACCCCTGGGATCTGCTGCAGCTGGGCTGTTGAGTCTGTGTACCCTATTCTGTGCTCTGACACATCTTCTGCCTCCTCCACAGAGCAGTGCTTTTGGCTGTCTATCTGTCTCCCTGCTCTGGCTATAGAGTACCAGGGTTGGGAAAAAGCTTTGTGCTTTGTGTCTGTCTGACTGTCTGTCTGTCTGTCTGTCTGTCTCTTTTTATTTGGGACAAGGTCTCCCTTTATAGCCTAGACTCACTTCAAATGTTCAGTAGCCCTATCTCATTGTCTCGGATGCTGGGATTACAGGGATGGGCCTCAGCACATGGCTCTCCCTGTGTTTGGTGCCCTTTGTCTTTATGTCTGTGGCTTATTCAGTCACTCAGACCCTTCAGCCATTCCAGTTTCTGGTCCCTCAGGAGTCCTTTAATCTTCTTTAAGAAAGCTCTATGGACCAATCTTTGCCTGGGAAGGCTCAAAAGATCTTCTCTTCTGACCTGACGTACTCTATTTCTGTTCGGCCCCATCCTCTGTGGACTCATGGTATACCCTACCTTGTGGAATCAGTTTCTGGACAGGGAGACCATACCTTCTCCACACATGACTTCAGGCCAAGAACAGACACAGCAGCTGCCCCAGGGAGGTTTGCTGAATTTCTCCAAGATGCAAAACCCACTTCTGTTCTCTGTTTTGGGCAGAGGGTGACATTGACATTTTGCTGGACAAATTTCACCAGGAAAATCAAGGCCATGTCTCTTCCTCATTCACTGCTTCCTCTACCAAGAAAACAGCCGTGCTGGATGCCAGCGGGGTTCCTGCGTGCACAAGTGAGTGGTGAGGAAGGGCACAGGTAGGCACAGTAAGTGACGGACGGAGAGGACACGGGCAGGCATAGTGTGAGTGATGGAGGGAGTAGCTGTTGTGTGCACAGGGAAAGGTCGCTTGTGTGTACGTGTGCCCGGTGAGTGCTAGCAGAGTGTGCACAGGTGTAGACAGGGAGTCGTAGATCGAGGAGTCTCAGGTGCATTCAGCACTGGATGAGGAAGCCTGCAGGGATGGGTCTAAATTCTACAGCACTTGTCCTGAAATTTTGAGACTTTGAAATTTCTGAGGGACACCTGGAAGGCAGGCTGTCTCCTTAGCATTAAAAACAGACTTAACACCAGTTTTAAAACGGGAGGTTTTGATGCAAGGTCACCCTGTCTTCTTCACACTTGATCTTAGCCGAAAGGCTGAGAAGCGATCATCTTCTTCTCTTCTTAAGTTCTTCCCGCCGATTCTCTTCCCCCAGTGCACTGTTGCGATTCAGATGAGGGTTTAAGGAGCTACGATCCTTTCTCTCCCTTCTGGGGATCGTGATGCTCTTTCCACAGTCTAGTGTCATTGCCTGAGTGTCCTATCTTCATTATCTGAGGAAGGAGAATGTCTGAGAGGATGCCCCAGGGTCTGGCTGGGAGAGCATGCACTTGAATATGAGAGCGCTGTTTCCTGGATTGCCTTGTGTGGCTAGGGCCTCCCCTCCTGCCCTCTGGGACTCATCCATCACTAGCTGTGCTCATCGGGGATTCCTGGGGGCTCTGGCTGCAGGTTACCATCAGGAGCCACGGGGCATCCGGCCCTTTCAGCTGGCGGTAGCACAGAAGCTCCTCTCCCACGTGTGCTCAATCGCAGATTCCAGCACCCAGAATCTGGACTTGGGCTCCTTTGAGAAGGTGGACTTTCTCATTTGCATTCCACCGTCAGAGGTGACCTACCAGCAGACCGTGTTCCACGTCTGGCATTCAGGTAGGGGGACTCTTCAAGGAGGTGTGAGGCCCCGGGGAGGGCTTTGATCCGCCCACAGTCACAGAATGGATGTTGTCGCTGCCACGCTTTGCTGTAGATGGATCAAGTGTTATCTCTGCCCACTTACTATAGACCATAAAACATATCCAGGGATGGTGATTTTCCTCAGCATTAAAAGGAAAACCCTTCGCTGGCTATCTTTTTGCTATCGCTTTTGTTGTGACTGGCTGCTGCTGTCACTCATGCAGTGCGTCTTACCTCCTCAGGGGCGGGATGCTGGGCCTATGGCTTGAAACTGAGACAATTCTGCCAGGAGCTTGGGTGTTTCCCATCTCTTAGCATTATCTGTTGGAGAGCTGTTGCTTTAGGGGCTTGCTTAGCTAGCATCTCCAGGAGGGGGAAACTATGCACATAGCCAGACCTTTGCCCAGCTACATGGACTGAAGAGTTTGGAGATCTCTCCTGCCCGTGTATCTCTACTGTATGCCCTCCTGCTGCTGTTGCCCTCTTCCGTCAGGGGAAGCCACACAGGCTGACCCACAGAGTGTTGGTGGTGAATGAACCCAGGAGCTCCTGAGGTGTTCTGCTGTATTGCAGGGGTTCTGCTGGAGCTGGGCCTGGAGAAAGAGCCTGTGACCAAGCAGAGGGCGGAGCAACACGTTCTGAAACTAGACTCGGAGGCCCAGGCAAGATTTAAGGCCTTTCTGCAAAACTCCTTCCAGAACCCACACACGCTTTTTGTCCTCATCCACGACCACGCCCACTGGGATCTAGTGAGGTCAGACCTCCTGGTCTGTGACGGTGACATATTTCTCCTGGGGGATGAGGGCACAAGCCTTGAGCAAGGTTCAGTGCTTGAAAGCAGAGGATGTGGGGTCGGGGTGGGGGGGAGTTTTCAGCATCTTAGAGCTGTGTGTCATCCCTGAGACCACTCAAGGCAATCTCCAAGTGCTAAGGGCTAAGTGTTATAGAAGGAGGAGCATCAGGTGGAATCGGGAGCCAGGTTGGAGGTGTTGGTGGAAGAGCGAGACCTTTAGCCAGGGCTTCGAAATTACAGCCTGAGGTTGTTGGGTGAAGCACTCTCTGCTAGAACTCTGGGCTAGGAGTATGGGTGGTGGCTGGTTTGGCCACCTATTAGTCATTTGAAATGGGTCTCGCCCTAGATGTGCCTGAGGTTGCTCAGTTGGAGACTACCAGTGGCTGGTCACCTTCAAGGGGTTGTCCTTCTAGCTGACCAGCTAGCCACCGCCTCTGGTGGAGGTGAGGAAGGAAGGAAGTTCCTGGACCAGGTCACAGAGCAAGGCTTTGATCTTTTCAGATTGTAGCTGTTTAAGCTTGCCAGAGCCTGGACAGTTTGCAGTCTAGAATCTCTGTGTGGTTTTGGAGGAATGGAGCATCTGGAAGTGAGAGAAGCCGTTGTCTTTTGGTTCTTTCTTTCGGGGACAGATGTCTCAGGTAGCTGCCTGAAACCCATATGATGAAGCACCGACTTCTTTATTCTGTCCCCTAGATTTAAGACAGTGCTGAGGCCATTGTCTTACAAAGAAAGCTTGTTCCAGGCCTGGCTTCTGAAACCCCAGATCCAAAAATGCTTCCTATTCCATTAATGCTGTCTTCTAAAATAATGTAGAATTTGTCCTCTTAGGTTATCTTTGAATCATTTCAAGTCAAGTAGGACTTTATTTGACCTTGTGGATATTATTATTATCATTTTTATTTTATTTGAGACAGAACCTGGTCTTCTGTAGCCTAAGCCATCCTTGAACTCCTTCCATCACCAAGGATGACCTTGAATTTCCGATCTTCCTGCCTCTGCCCGCCAGGCGCTGGGATCACACACGTGCACCTCCATGTCCTGTTTTACATTGTGCTGAAGATCCAATGAGGGCACATGATAGACAAATGAGTACTCTACCAGCCAACGTCCTCTGTATGTCAGGAGGACATTAGGAGGCTCGTCTGGTCCCCTGAGTCTCCTCCCTTCCTCACTCACATCTCCATCACCTCTTGACACGGAATGAGGTTGGGTAGGAGCCGTTGTTCCAGAGTACACCAGTATCATGTAAGAAGTCTGCCATAGCTCCTTTCTTGGTAGTCAGTTTTCCTGTATGTATCTATTGTTAGAGTCCCTGACAGATACAAAATCCAGTCACTTTTTTTTTTT
>JADRCD010087134.1:0-11151 GCA_019843815.1 Montemys delectorum | reverse complement strand
GGTGGTGGTGGTGGTGGTGGTGGTGGTGGTGGTGGTGGTGGTGGTGGTGGTGGTTCTCTAAAATGGTATCCCTCTCTTGCAAAGAGAAGTTTCTTTGATGCAGGGTAAGGACTATGCTACCCTCTCTATTCTGCATCCTGCAATCCTGTGGTATTCTCCCCTTTTAATTTGCAGGCTCGTGTCTTTGTTGTAGACTGTATGTCCTGGACCGTCTCTCTGCATGACTTATCTTTTTTGTTCTCTACATTAAGGTTATAAAAATTCACAGGATACCGTACTATCACTCCTCTACAGTTACAGTTTTCTCTGCGATAGCTACACTGTGCCATATTTTAGCAAGCTTCTTCTTTTCCTTTTTTTCTCCTGCTCCTTGTTTTACCTCACTTAATATTTCAATGGCAATTCCTTTTATTCTGGTTTGTACCTGAGGAATGATTTCTTATTCCTATGTGAAATCAGTCCCAGTTTTCAATATTTTGCTATATTTTATACTTTATTCTTTTGGCTAAGTCTGCCTTTAATAAGTTTCCCTCAATTATGTCTTTCCATATACACATATAAATTATATACAATTACTATATTAAATTATTATATTATTATATATTATTATAGTATATATTGTAAATGTATAGTTTTATATTGTAATATCATAATGTAATAATTGTAAATATTATAGTATATTTACAATTCTGATATTAAAGTATATTTACTGGAACTATTATGACTATGGTGTTATACAACATTACTAACTTAATTTCTATCTTGTATCTTACATTATTATGTATTATTATGTATTTTCTTACTCCCAAGGAATTTTAATCACTTTTGTATTAGTCCACAGTCAAAGCTTTGGAGTAATGCATTCAATTTGCTAATTCACTATTTCTGGGGGGGTTATGTTTTTCTCTTTTGTTGGAAAGACATTCTTACAATATATTAGTAAACACTGAGGAATAATTCCTTCAACCTGAAACATTTGCCTTTCAGGTGGTTTCTTATTATCTTTTTCAAACTACTGCCTTGAGTGTACAGAAGCAATCCCACTGCCTTCTGCCACTCAACTGAAAAATTAATAGTGTTACAGAGTTTCTTTTTTCCTCTTCCAGAAAATTCCTGACACACAGAGGTTCAAATCACATAATTTCTCTTTTATAACTTTATTCATCTTCTCTAGATCTAAATTAACTCTTGATTTATAATTTTGCATAGACAGCTGGCAGTACTTGAACTTGGATCTCTCTGTCAGTCTTCCATTGTACATAGAGACTGCAAAACAACTAAATTCTGTATATCTTTGAGTCATCTCAAGCTAACCCCATCCATCTTGAAAATTTAGTTTTCCATATTAACTTTGACTGCTTTCCTATTTCTGTCTCAGTGAAGAAAGCACAACTTTGACTTCTCAGTTATGTAATCTACATAACTGGGAGCCATCCAACAACCAGTACTGTATTTCCCTTATGATGCATCCCCTAATTATATATAATTTAATGTTCATGATAGCTCCATATGCCATACACTTAAGCCCAGAGCATTCTTTCTTCTTGTTTTCAGTAAGTGTTTAAACTAGCTTCTTAATTTTATTTTCATCACTTTTTAGTCAGACCTCAGCACTGAGCATTAAAGTGAGTTCTTTAAAACATTCTGGATAGAATTAATTAATAGTAGGATTGAGATGTTCATTTTCTTCCGTAGATCTGGTACAAGCAGTTCAACAGTGGTGCAGGTGGTCCTATACTGGAGAACTGTAATCCCTATTTTTCCAGAAGCTGTGTGGGCTGCACTCCTAAAGTATAAGTTCTAGGAAGTCAGCCTAGTATAGAAGGGCCAGGTAGAGTAGATAGTATAAGAGGTCTAGGTAGCTAACCTAATACAAGAGGTTGCTGGGTGAGACCTACCCTAATACTTTTAATTTTATAAACTACACTTAGGAATAAAATATTTAACCCAGTGGACTGACCAGATCAGCTACCACCCAGGATCAGATCTAGGACTTTTAGTTGGCCCTCCCCAAAATCTTTGTCATATGTAAACTCTTGGGTCACATGAAAGGGCTGGTCTTGCCAATCAAAAGTTGCAGGATCCCCAAGACAAAGGATAACAACAGGAAACTAAGGAAGAGTTCCAGTGAGGATCCATTATTGATGGTGTGACAGAAAAGCCAGAGACCTTGAACCAGACCAATGACTCTTTGCAATGAACATTCACTAGTACAAATGTGTGAGGATATGGCATTTGTGGGCCACACTGACATACTATTGCTTCCATTATGAGATGTTTCCTATATTTTGTTTGATTGTGTGTGTGTGTGTGTGTGTGTGTGTGTGTGTGTGTGTGTGTGTTATTATCCTATGGGGAAGTTTGTAAGGGTAGAAGGTCGATAAGAGGGGATAGGGAGATGACTGGGACTGAGGCACATGGTAATAAAGAATCAATAAAATAATTCTTTTAAAGGGCAAAAAGGTATGAAACATTTAAAATAGAATTTATTAAAATAATT
Organism: Montemys delectorum; assembly: GCA_019843815.1. Lineage (NCBI taxonomy): Eukaryota > Metazoa > Chordata > Mammalia > Rodentia > Muridae > Montemys > Montemys delectorum. Next base: position 8,651 of record JADRCD010087134.1, on the reverse strand, counting down.
TTCTGATGTGTATAATTTTTCTGTAACTATTCAAAATCATACAAGCAAAACCATGTATGTGGGTGTTTTGTAGGTAATATATGAGAATTACCATTGTTTACAATATAATTTTTATGCAAAGCTGTCATTTAGATAACAATATCCCATTACATTCATTTTATAGAGCGTGTGACTTTTTTTTACTGTTTATATAGTATTTGAATAAATTTGCCTTGAGATAATCACATGCTTTCAAATAAGTTCCGTTATGAACACTAATAAAGTTATGACATTCTAGTTATCATTCAGCAGTTAAATGGGGCTGACAGATAGATATACTCATATTTATACTCTCTTTACAGACATACATGTGGAATTAATAATAATGTGTATCTTCTTTCATAAGTATTAGAATTGCTCTTTAGCAGTCTGTATTAAATATGCCAAAGGAATGTAAATGAAATTGTGGAAAACAGCTGAAAATCTTTGTTTTCAATGATGTACTTAAATGTTTTGTTTAATAATGTTTGTCCCAAACTAATAAATGAAAGTAAAATGTGATCTTATTTATCCCACTGAAAAGAGAAAAGAGGCTCTTTGATGGGTAGATCTATTTCAATAATTCTTATCATTTTCTGGAATAGAAATTTTAACTTCATTTGCATAAATTTTGACCACTTGATTAACTAAGAAACTTAAACTTATGAGTTGGATCCTGCTTCTTTTTAGTTTTCCATATTAAAGAATTAACAGATACTTCTAAATATATAATACAGGACACCATGGGAGAGTATGTGCCTTAAGTTCAAGAACAGAACATCATTTAGCTGTCATGACAATGAATATGGCTACAACCTTAGAGTGTATCTGAACTCAGGCACTTGTGTTATCATTATGCACACACATAAACACATTCACTTGACTGAATGAAAAATATTAAGGGAAATAACACTTTATTGTGCATACTCAAGACTACAAAAATCTCACTTTCTAAACAGTTTACAATTCAAATTATACCACAAACATTGTTGACATAAAAATATTTTTACAAGTTAGGAGAGAATCTATACATGCAGAACTCCATAAAAATCTCTTGCACTGAAATGTTGCAGATAAAAAGATAGTATTTGACTGCCTCTCCATGTGCTCCCATATTGGAGAAAATGTTTAATCAGAAAGAAGCTACATGTCAGATTTTTGTAATCCATCAAGAAGTTGGTTCACTCTGAGTTTTATATAAGTAAAACCTGCCTTGTGTCAACATCTTAGGCTTAAATAATAGAAGTGATGAGAAAGTCTAACATGGGGTTGGACTGAAGTGTTGAACAAATACATTCTGTTCTGAGTCCAACAGTCATACGAAGTACATAGATCAGTTGTGTTAAAAAAAAAAGGCGAAAACAAAGATCAGAGGAACCTATTACAAAGAGGGAAGAAAATAGGGACTTATTTACATGAAGAAAGCATCACCTGGGTAGCGTGTGTATTTCAGTGATAGAGTGCTCGCCTTGCATACCTAAACCTCTGGGTTCAATTTCTATCTAAACAAAGATCAGAAAAGAGAAACAAAAAGACAGAAAATGAGCAGTACTTTTATATCTAGGCTATTCCCCCTTGTGCTTTAAACTGTCCACAGGTTCTGCATCATGGTAAGAGTAAACCAAAGGTTATAAATGACTTTGGTCTTCAGTAGTAGGAAAAGATAGATTTTAGAATTGTGTGATCATTAATCTTTATTGACAACATGATGAGATTTAGGGCCATCATGGGAACAACCTCACCTCACATTTAGATACTTCTGTGTCTTTACACACATGTTATAATAATTAAAGAAAAAGAGACCATGAATTTGGAAGTAAGCCCAAAACATTAAAATCCAATTTCAAAAGTTCCATACATTTTACTACTACTTTGTGAGCCTCATTAGATTCTTAAAACAAACAAGCAAAGGAAAACAAAACAAAAATCAGTGACAACGACAAAGAATGAACATTGAGATGACAATGTATGTTTATGTGTGTCATAGTCCCTAGGATTTGGTTAACAGTATTTAGACTAATGGTGGCATTAGACCCAGGCTGGGCTGGCCATTAGTAGACATGTGTGGTTTTTTGTATGTGGATGAGACAGGCTTTAGAGCAATACTGTGATTCTGTGATTATTTAGTTAGAGTTTAAGCAGAATGTCTTCATGTTAACTTTGAGGATTACATAAATCCGTTTGGAATTTGAAATGTAAATCCATTTGTGATAGCATATAATTATCACTTTATATGAGGGCTTTAGCAGCAAATCTGATACAATATGTCTCTATGTTGCTTGTATTCTGATTTCAGAAAAGTTAAATGTGTATCTCTTAGTATTAGAGATACAGGAGTCTGTTTAGTATCTCAATGCTGCAGTCTTAGAACTATCACTTGCCATTTGCTATACTTCTAGTAAGACAGATCAGTTTCAAACTATTTTAATGTTCAACCCCTAATTAAATAAGAAAGGCTAATAGATTGTGAAGATCTCTATGCATGGCTTATAACAGGAATGGTAACAAGAAACTGCAAGAATCCCAGTCTTCCACCAAAGCCACAATAAACAGGACAATGGAAAAAAATGAAGTAGCTGGAAAATAACAAAAAATATTGTCTTAAAGATTTGTAGTTCATGAAAGGAGTAACGATAGCTACTTTAAGGAAAAATATAAAAGTTTACCTCCAAAATAATAGCTGTCTGTATTTAATCCACATTCATTATGTGTTCTTAAGGTATTTTCAGAAACATTTATCAGTCATTTGGTTTAAGAGAATCTTTTAAAACAGGCTGTCTTACTAAATTTAAAGTAAAATGAAAGGTGACAGTTGCTAGGCTTGCAGCAGTGAGATACCCAAACTCTAAAATGTATACTTCTAACTACATTATAAGTATAATTACATTAACTGAGCTTAACACTTTTAACTTTGGACAGTAGATAAATACTGAATGCAGTGAACTAGTGTAAGCATCAATAGACATGGATGTAGTACTTCCCAAAGTCTTCAATATTCAGTAGTACTGAAGTCTCATCTCTGTAGTCCCTTTGTCTGTTTTCCTTTCCTAGTGGTAAGAAATTAGTTAATTAGTGGTAAGAAAGATCAATTGTGAGACTATGACTATAAACCTAAACAGTAAAACAATAAAATAAAATAAAATAAAAAGTATTGGCAGCTGGAATAAACAAACCTTGTCTCCATAATAATGACTCTAATAAAATATACCTTTGAAGAAGGAAACTACACTTTCATAATGCCTATTTATATGAAAATAATGTGGTGTAGGAATACAAATTGTATTATGTTTTCCAGTGTCTTAGTCAGTATTCTATTGCTGTGAAGAGATACCATGATCACAGAAACTCTTATGAGGAAATACATTTAATTGGAGCTTGCTTAAAGTAAATAGGTTTAGTCATTATCATCATGGTGACATGCAGGTAAGCATGGTTCTCAAGAAGTAGTACCATGAGAGGTTGACATCTGGATCTGAATGCAACAGGAAGACAGACAGCAGGCCTGGCTTGAACACTTGAAATCATAAAACACACCTTCAGTGACACACTTCCTCCAAGAAAGCCACACCTACTCCAACAAGGTCATACTTCCTAATCTTCAAGTGGTACTATTCACTCGTGATTAAGTATTCAAATTTTTTAACTTATGGGACCATTCAGATCCAGTACAAACATTACAAGGAGTCAGGCATGTTGGTGCATAATTTTATTCCTAGCACTAGGAAGCTGAGGCAGGCAGATCTCTGTGAGTTTGAGTTCAGCCTAGTCTATGGCGCTAGTTCCAGTAAAACCAGGACTACAAAGAGTATACTGTGTCTAAATAATCAATCCAACAAAACCAAAACAAATAAACAGAAGACAAATGTTTTAATGATGGTCGTGCCTATACTCAAAAGTAAATTTCTATGTAATTGTTTCAGTTAAGAATTGACCAATGACATAGTTGAAAAACCAATGAAAGACTTAGAGTAAGAATAATATTTTCTAATATATATTCTTCCACACTACACATTCTAGTACCTATTAGATGTACCAATATGATTGGGTAACTATATAAATTTACCACCTTTTATGTTGTCAAGAAGACTGGGAGGAGAAAAAGGAGGAGCAAGAAGAAAAAGGGATGGCTATGTGGAAAACAGAATCACCATTTCAAACATAAATGGAACACATTTACTTCTAAACTAATGTTTTAGTGATCATAAAATTTTCTTTTTATAATCTGTTATGAAAAGAAAGCATTACATTTACTATTAACAAATAAACCACTATTAAGAGATAAGCATTAACAGAAAAACTTCTGTCCTTTGTCATTACCTATGTTGACTAATTTTCCATCAACTTGACACAAGCTAGAGTTATCAGAGAGGCAGAAGCTTCAATTGAGAAATGCCTACTTAAGATTGGTCTCTAGGCAAGCTTTTAGGGCATTTTCTTAGTTAGTGATTAACTAGGGAAGGTCCAACCCATTGTGGGTGGTGCTACCCATGGTCATGTGGCCCGGGTTCTATAAGAAAGCAGGCTGAACAATCTACATGAAGAAATCCAGTAAGTAGCATCTCTCCATGGCCTCCAGGTTTCTACCTTGTTTGAGTTTCTGTCCTGACTTTCTACAATGAGGAATAGAAATTGGTACCAGGGTAAAAGGGTATTGCTGTGATAGACTTGATCATGCTGTTTTGGGGAGGATTGTGAAAGGACTTTGGAACTACAGGAGAGAAAAGCTGTCAAGTGTTCAAAGTTTGTTGAGCTGTTCTGTGGGAGTTTGGGAAAAGCCTGTTTGAGAAATGCCGATGATGGAGGCCTGCCTGCCTCATGAAGTTCTAGAGAGAAGTTTGAGTTGCTTAAATATTCTATGTTACTTTGAATTAAGATTCTGTGTGATGGACTAGCTGCGACTGAATAATTAGCCATGATTAACAAGATAACAGAACTACTAACGTGACATCTGCTTTGCTGTGATACTTCATGACGGTCAGTTGGAGCTGAGAAATCTATGGTGTTTAAGAAGAGACAGCATTGTTGAGGTAGACTCTTCTTGGAACTGTTTCCTGAGACTCAGAACATGTAGGATAAGTGGATTGTCCCACTATACATGAGAACTGGTAAGATTGAGTGAGCTCAGACCCTGTAAATCTCAGAACTGAGAATGGTTGGAGTGGAACCATTCCCTGCCTACCTCTACCTGCTCTGGAACATGTAACCAGGACACCCCACTGAGAAGGTCATGACAATCAGTCACATAGGGAAAACATGGGAAGTACTTACTTCCCTATGCAAACAGAGCATCATTAACATCCCAAACTATGTGAACAGGAAACATCAACTCCCCTCAGCGCCCCCACCCCAACTCCTCAATCTTTATATAGTCCCTGTCTATATGGAAGAAAGGTCACAAGCTATTTCAAGCTGACTTTTCCAGCTGGACTGGGACCCATAGAACTTCTTAGTCCCAGAACTGCTTCACATGTTGCACAGATAGAGGATGACAAGCACACAGATGCTGTACCTCGGAGGCAACTAAGATAGTACCTCTCACTGGTAGCTGAACTCAGTAATGTGTCACCTAGCCACGCTGATTTTGAAGGCATGAAATGGTCATGGAGAGCAGCTGAGGCTTGAAACTTTGAGGAACTAGGAGAGACCACTCATAGTGAATGTGCAGCCTTAGTGTCAGTTGTAGGTCCAAGATTGAAGGCATCATGCAGAGTTGAGGCTTGCACCACAAGAGATCATTGGTAAAAGTGCAGTTCAGTTTCAACAGAAGACCTCCACATTTTGCAGATGCCAGTATCAGAGGATAACCACCAAAAACAGCAGCAGCAATGGAGTGGAGTCTGCCTAATCTTATATGACAAACTGTGTGTATTGCAGAGGGTGAAGCTGAAGATGTAGCCCAAGACTTTTGGAAGAACCCAAATATCCTTGAGAATTCCAGACGTTGGATGTTAAGTTATTTATGGTGTTAAAATTTAGTTTTGCTTTGTTAAGATTGTGACTTTGCCCTGATTACTCGGTCTTGATGTAAAGAAGTATTTGGTTATTTTTGATTATAGAGAAGCCCACAGTTGATAGACATTAAAGTTTTGAAAAGAAGATTTTAGAGTTTTGCAGAGAAACCGGAAAGTAAGAGAGACGGGATATTTTTAAAGAGATAACTTTTCAAGGGCTTTACATTGTTTGGCTGCGAGACCTTTTAAGTTTGTAAAATGTTTTATATTATGATGTCCTTATTACTGTCCTTATCTCTGATGGACAAGAAAGGAAAGGGTGTGGCTTAATAGTAATTGTTTTTGCATCAAGTAGACAAGGGGTCAGTTGTACTAGCTAACTTTACTTCGACTTGACACAAGGTAGAGTCATCACAGAAGAGTGGATTTCAATTTAGAAAATGCATTCACCATATCTAGCTGTAGGCAAGGCTGTAGGACATTTTCATAATTAATGATTGGTATGGTAGGGCCCAGCCCATTGTGGTTGGGACCACCTCAGAGCTCGCGGTCCTGCATTCTATAAGAAAGCAGGCTGATCAAGCCATGTGATCAGGCCAAGTCAGGAAGCTCCCATTTCCGTGGCCTCTGCATCAGCTCCTGCCTCCAGGCTGGAGCCCTGTTTGAGTTCCTGTCCCGACTGCCTTTGATGACGAACATGAGCCCCTTCTTCATCAAGCTGCTTGGGGTTTTATTACAATTGCGATAGTAATTCTAACTAGAACATTTGTTCATAGAGTTTAACTGGTAGAAGAAAACATTTATTTAACTACATGAGATTAGCTCACGGATAAGATATGAAAATAAAATTCCTTCCAGCTTTAAAAAAAAAAAAAATTCAAGGACACCATGAACAAAGATTAGTCTATAGAGCATAGTATCTGTTTCATGTAATTTTAAAATATTTGAATAAGGTTCATTGCTGTTGTTTATGATGAAGCAGTAAATAAAACTTTATCCATGTAATTTAAGTCATTTGCTTCCCCACAGGAGAATAGGAATATTAATATGTCTACTAACAAATAGAAGAGAAAGACTAATATATTTCTAAATAGACTTATTTTTCCACACTTTCTCAAGTCAATCATTCATTAAAACATTTAAATAGTTCTTTCAGCCCTTACTACAACTTTAGTATTCTTCTCTCATTTCCCAGCATATGATGTCAAAATTATAGAAATAAATAAAGAATAAGCAATTTTAGAGGGCCTCACCCATTCAATAGTACCTAAGGAAGCACATCTGTGCCAAAGTCCAGCCTCAGCATAAAGAGGGCCCTGAGGAAGGCGGGAATGGGAACAGCACTGACTCAGCAATGACTTGGAGTCAGTAATAGATGCAAGCTTTCGGTTCAGGTACTCTCCTTGTTCCCTGAAGATTCTCATCATTCTTTCTTCTCCTTTCTTCATGCTTTAGCTTTCTGCCAACCAGAGAACATGAACCCAATCTTTTTTTTTTTTTAAGATTTTTTTTTTTAAGTATGTGAGTACACTGTAGTCAGTTGTAATGTAGATGGTTGTGAGCCTTCATGTGGTTGTTTGGAATTGAATTTCAGGACCTCTGCTTGCTCCCATCGGACCTGCTCACTCAGTCCCTGCTAGCTTAGGCCCAAAGACTTATTTATTATTATACATAAGTACACTGTAGCTGACTTCAGATGCACCAGAAGAGGGTGTTAGAGCTCATTATGGGTAGTTGTGAGCCACCATGTGGTTGCTGGGATTTGAACTCAGGACCTTTGGAAGAGCTGTCAGTGTTCTTACCCGCTGATCTATCTCTCCAGCCGGAACCCAATTTTTTATTTACTAAAGCTAAATCATCAAGGCTTTGATCATTGTTAATAATCATCAAAAATCCTTAAATTTACATAAATTCTATGAATCCTAGATCAATTAGTCCCAATCTCCATTTCTGTAGAGTACAAACTAAACATAAACAAAAGCACATTTCCTTATAGATTTACACCAGCTGCTGGGCGCAGCTCATGTGGTTTCCTGGTACAGCAGACCATAGTCTTTAATAACTATTTTCATGTAAGAGCGGAAGCATGACAGACTACTAAAATTAACATAATTCTTTACAAAGTTTTCAAATTTATGTAAGTAAATCAGTTAACTCTCTCTAATATCTTTTCAGGCATTATCATTCCCAATTCTTCAAATAACTAGGAGAACAAAGTACTAACTTTTTATATCCTTCTATATCATCTGTTAATTCTCTAATCTTCCCTCATCCTAGTAATTCCACAGCCTCATGTATTCTCCTTCTAATACTATTTATTCCTAAATCATATATAAGTTCCTATTTTTTTCTATCCATGCCTCTTCTTCTTGAGACCACTTTAACTCTCTCTCCTTGATGTTATCAAGCTCACCCTGGCTAATCAATGTAGCAGTCATTGGACCAGAGGGTACCTTTATCTCTTCATGATTCCAGTTTCAAGGCCAAGTCAGGCAATGCACCATTTCTGCAACAGACCATGTAGGTTTTTATGGCCCGTGTGATTATGTTGTCTAGATCCTTTCTCATGGCCCTAAAGGCCAAGCAGAAGGCCTGCTCCTCCTCCTCTAGAGCCTCATGACCATCTCCAGTCCTTGTGCCTGAGAATGAGAACTACATCTGCTTCATTTACTACAGTGTGAG
>JADRCD010087127.1:0-16861 GCA_019843815.1 Montemys delectorum | reverse complement strand
ATGGAATAGAGTTGAAGATCCAGAAATAAAACTATACATTTACAGACACTTGCTCTTTGACAAAGAAGCGAATAATATACAATCGAAAAAAAAGAAAGCATCTTCAATAAGTGGTGCTGGTATAACTGGCAGTTGGTATGTAGAAAAAATGAAATTTTATCCATATTTGTCACCTCACACAAAGCTCAAGTCCAAGTGGATCAAGGACTCAAGAACCTCAACATAAAACCAGATACACTGAATCTAATAGAAGAGGAAGTGGGTAAAAGCCTTGAACTCATTGGCGGGGGGGGTGGGGTGGTAGAATTTCATAAATAGCACACCAATGGACCTAGCATGAAATTTTGACAAATTGGACCTCAAGAAACTGAAAAGCTTCTGTAAGGCAAAGGATATAGTCAATAGAAAAAAGAAGCAACCTACTGATTGGGAAAAATTCTTCACTAATCCCACATCTGATAGAAAGTGAATAAGCAAAATATATAAAGAACTCAAGAAGCTAACCTCCAAAAGTACCAAACAATCCAATCTGAAAATGAGGTATAGAATTAAACAGAGAATTCACAACACAGAAATCTCTAATGCTTGAGAAGCACTTTTAAAAAATGTTCAAATTCTTTGGTGATCAGAAAAATGCAAATCAAAACAAACCTGAGGTTCTACCTTATACCAATCAGAATGGCTAAGATAAAAAACTCAGGTAATAGCACATGTTGGCAACAATGTGGAGAAAGTAGAACACTCTCCACTGGTAGTGGGATTGCAAAGTGGTATAACCATTCTGGAAATCAATCTGGAATATCCTCAGAATATTGGAAATAGATCTACCTTAAAACTCAGCTATATCACTCTTGGACATATACCCAAAAGATATCCCACCATACTTCAGGGGCACATGTTCCACTATGTTCATAGTGGCCTTATTTGTAACAGCCTGAAGCTGAAAACAAGCCAGTTATCCCACAATGAAAGAATGGATACAGAAAATGTGGTTCATTTACACAATGGAATATTATTCATCTATTAAGAATGAGGACATTATAAATTTTGCAGCCAAGTGGATGAAACTCGAAAATACCATCCTGATTGAGGTAACTGAAATCCTAAGGAACATACATAATACGTACTTACCAATAAGTGGATAGTAGTCAAAAATGTACAGAATACCCAGGATACAATATACCTAACTCGAGACATCTAACAAGTGGAAGGGCCAAAGTGAGGATGCTTCAATCCCACCTTGGAGGATGAATAAAACAATGGGGCTGGGGAGAACAGAGGGAGGGAGGGACCAGGGTTAGCAAGGGGACATAGTAGGGAAAATTGCAGCATGATCAAATATTAGGTGGGGGAAACAGTAGTGAAACTCCGAGGACCAGCAGAAATAATGAAAACAAGCAAACTCAGGAGGTAGGAGGTGGGTGCACCCTCTAGTCTTCTAATCTTTTCAAACAGTTTTTTCAGAATGTTACACATGTATACTTCCCTTATATAACTTCTGCCATTTCATTACCCTCAAACTTTATACATATATACTTTATTTGAGATACACCAAACTCACCAGTAGAGACATTTCAGTGTTCTTCCCATCTAAAAGTAGAAGCAAAGAAACAACACAAAAGACCAATAAAAAGATATTTTTTTTTTACCGTGTATTTGTTTTTTTAAAAAAATTAGGTATTTTCTTTATTTACATGTAAATTTCTCCTTTCTCAGTTTCCTCTCCAAAAAACAAACGAATAAAAACAACAAGAACAAACTCCTGTTGCCTTCCCTATCCCCATACCTGCCACCCCACCCTCTCCCACTTATTGGCCCTGACATTCCCTTACACTGGGGCATAGAACCTTCACAGGGCCGAGGTCCTCTCCTCCTATTGATGATCAACTTTGCAATCCTCTACTATACACATGCTGCCAGAACATTCAGTCCCACCCTGTATAGTCCTTGGTTGGCAGTTGGGTCCCTGGGAGCTCTGAGGGTACTAGTTAGTTCATATTGTTGTTCGTCCTAAGGAGCTGCAAACCCTTCAGCTTCATAGGTCCTTTCTCTAACTCCTTCATTGGGGACCATGTACTCAGTTCAATGGATGGCTGTGAGCCTCTACATCTGTATTAGTCAGGTATTGTCAGAGCCTCTCAGGAGATAGCTATATTTAGGCTGGCTTGTCCTTCCTTCAGTCTCTGCTCCATAGTTAATCTCTGCAACTCCTTCCATGGGTATTTGATTCCCCCTTTTAAGAAGGAATGAAATGTCCACCTTTTGGTCTTCCTTCTTCTTGAGTTTCTTGTGGTTTGTGGGTTATTCTTCCTGTATTCTGAACTTCTGGGCTAATAACCACTTATCAGAGAGTGCATACCACGTATGTTCTTTTGTGATTGTGTTACCTCACTCAGGATGATATTCCACAAATCCATCCATTTCCCTAAGAATTTCATAAATTCATTGTTTTTAATAGCTGAGTAGTACTCCATTGTGTAGATATACCACAGTTTCTGTATCTATTCCTTTGTTGAGGGACATCTGGGTTGTTTCCAGTTTCTGGCTATTATAAATAAGGCTGCTATGAACATGGTGGAGCATGTGTCCTTATTACATGTTGGAGCATCTTCTGGGTATATGCCTAGGAGTGGTATAGCTGGGTCCTCTGGTAGAACTATGTCCAATTTCTTGAGGAACTGCCACACTGATTTCCAGAGTGGTTTTACCAGTTTGCAATCCCACCAGCAATGAAGGAGTGTTCTTCTTTCTCCACAACCTCTCAAACTGTAGAAATAACTGGAGATGAATAAGTGAAAAAACCTTACTGGAGTGGATGCAGCCATATAATCCCATCCATATCCTAACTTGCTTTCCTTACTAGTATCATGGAAAATATCATAGTTTATGCAATATTTCAAGTGATCTCACTTGACATCATTGAAACACAACCAATATATGGCATTTTCAGGACAAGAAATTTAAAATCAAGGAAATCTCTTCCATTATTTCCTCAGTTTATGTCAAATTTTATTCATGTTGCATGCTTTCATCATTATGAAAAATATCCCTGTAAACAGCTTATAAAATAAAAAAATTATTCAAGAATATATTTTTGAACTTATTCTTTGAATAAGCTCAAGAATTTTAGAGCTTATCCCTTAATGGTAGAAAGTCATGAAAACCAAAGCTGGAGATCTCCAATTGATTAGGAATAACAGAATGAGAGAGGGATAGGGAGCAACAGAAGGGGAAGAGAAACAGAGAAAGGAATCAGCGATTTTAGTAAGCAGTAGAGTGAATGAATTAGTCAATGATTTTAGTGAGCAGTAAAGATAAAGTATGTGATAAGTGAGGTCGTATTGACCATTTGAATCATTGATTAAATTCCATATAATCTGAAAGAATAAAATAGGACTTTGTCTATAGTAAGAGGAAATTGTACCAGAGATACTGCTAGATCACTCAATGAAAGATATGAAAAATGTGACAACATATTTGTAGGTAACATCAAATGTAGATATAATGTTCTATATCCCATTTCTTTCCCTGTAAATTCCATTGGAAACTAAAACTGTATAAACTGTTGTAAGCTTAGAGAAGAATCTGAAGAGTTCAAGTATTCACCTTCAAATATTTGAACTGGAAAATATTTCCTATTTTAAAGTATTTAAAGCATGTACTTGTAACTTTTTAAATTATTATCAGTAATTTTGAGTCTGACATAGAAAATGTGCTTCCATAACTTTAATTCCTATCTGTTATTTTGAGCCACTCTGGGATTAATTTTGATTGTCAACTTGGCAAGATTTGAAATCATCCAGGAGATAAAACTTAGAGCATATATACAAAGATATATCTACAAAGGCTCATCTGAAAAACCCTGGACAACATTCATCTCAACTGAAAACAAAATGGAGAATATATATGGAGCTCAAACTACCATCTCTTTCTTTGCTCCCTCAAACACCTGCTTCCTGGGTTTTCTGAAAGAGCAATAATGTTCCTACCCACTATGCAATCTCTAGTCAGCAGTAGTTTTCAGAGACCCCAAATACTATGGTTTTCTGTTTACTACATGACCTTTATAAACTGTAATTTTGGAGCTACATGAAATAATTTAAAGTCCACACCATTTGATTAAGGATAGATACTTTCAAATATCTGGATTTAATTTTCCTTCTTTGATAAGTGAATAATAGATCAAATATTCCTTAAGGCAATAAATTTCAGGGCAGAGGGGTTTTGATTTCCACTTCAATCCCAGAAGGTATTTGTCTATATCCGGATACATTTAGCATTGTCAAACTGGTGGGGTTCGTGTGGTTCTTTTAGTAGTTTAAGGAGGGATATTACTAAATAAATTACAGAACTCAGAATAGTATACAAAATTTAAAAAAATGTTTAAGCCAGCAGATCCCAACCTATAAGTCATGTACCCTTTATGGGTTATGTACCAGATATCCTATGTAGCAAATATTTATAACATTATTCATAACGGTAGCAAAATACAGTTATGAAAGAGCAACAAAATAATTTTTGGTTGGGGTCACCACAACATGAGGAATTATATTAAAGTATGGCAGAATTAGGAAGGTTGAGAATCACTGGATAGGCTCTAAGTCCAACTATCAATAGTGCTGATGTTAGGAAATTTTCGGGTAACTTTGTTTTTATTCCTAAAACTCAGTGAGCTGCATCTTAGTTACCATGTTATTTTGTCTTGACATAGAATCAGTAGCTTATAGTCCTATGAGAAATTAACTTACAAGATAATGTTATATGCCCATTAAAATGTTGAGATCAGTTAAGGTATATTTTCTCTGTGTGGGCCATAGTCTTTGTAAACTAAATTGTAATAAGCTGCTTTCTAATCTAAAACAATATATTTTAAAAAATGAAACAGGTAGAGATTATGGAATGAACATGAGTACAATGTTAATTTCTTTTTTTTATCTTTTTTTCCTTTTTTTATTTATTTATATTAGATATTTTCTTTATTTACATGTAAATTTCTCCATTCCCAGTTTCCCCTCCAGAAAACAAACAAACAAACAAAAACAAAGAGAACAAACCCCTTTTGCCTCCTCCCTCCCCATGCCTGCCATCCCACCCTCTCCCACTTATTGGGCTTGGCATTCCCCTACACTGGGGCACAAAACCTTCTCAAGGCCGAGGTCCTTTCCTCCTATTGATGATCAACTTTGCAATCCTCTACTATACACATGCTGCCAGAACATTCAGTCCCACCATGTATAGTCCTTGATTGGTGGTTGGGTCCCTGGGAACTCTGAGGTACTAGTTAATAATTGTTCGTCCTAAGGGGTTGCAAACCCTTCAGCTCCATAGAACCTTTCTCTAACTCCTTCATTGGGGATCGTGTAGTGTACTCAGTTCAATGGATGGCTGTGAGCCTCTACATCTGTATTAGTCAGGTATTGTCAGAGCCTCTCAGGAGATAGCTATATGCTTGTCCTTCCTTCAGTCTCTGCTCCATAGTTAATCTCTGCCACTCCTTCTGTGGGTATTTGGTTCCCCTTTTTAAGAAGGAATGAAATGTCCACCTTTTGGTCTTCCTTCTTCTTAGGTTTCTTGTGGTTTGTGGGTCGTTCTTCCTGTATTCCAAACTTCTGGGCTAATAACCACTTATCAGAGAATGCATACCATGTGTGTTCTTTTGTGATTGGGTTACCTCACTCAGGATGGTATTCTCCAGTTCCATCCATTTCCCTAAGAATTTCATAAATTCATTGTTTTTAATAGCTGAGTAGTACTCCATTGTGTAGATGTACCACACTTTCTGTATCCATTCCTCTGTTGAGGGACATCTGGGTTGTTTCTAGTTTCTGGCTATTATAAATAAGGCTGCTATGAACATGGTGGAGCATGTGTCCTTATTACATGATGGAGCATCTTCTGGGTATATGCCCAGGAGTGGTATGGCTGGGTCCTCTGGTAGAACTATTTCTTTAACATGAAGTGCTGTGGTCAAATTACATACCACATATGTTTTCTAACACAAAAGAATCATCAACAGTTTATTTACAGAAGTTATATGAAAATTTTGCCCATCTGAATCTTGATTTCAGTAACTAAAAAATTAATGTTGTAGTTTACTCTTCTTCATGGAGGAGGTTTTCAGTTATAATTGTCATGTTACAGTTTTATGGAAAATTGAACACATTAAAAGGAGCTGTGATTAGAAGTTTAACTGTTATATTTACTTCAAATGACTCTGTTTTATCTTTAACTTACCATACATCACAGTCATTCTGAATTGCATGTGTGTAATGTGCTATTAAAAATTAAATTAAATAACGTAATGGTACATTTTCTAATTCTATATTTCATCCATCCTGAAGCTCAATTGCTTTACAATTAAGAAGAATAAAGAGCCAACTATGAACATAAATGAAGAAGAAAGTATTAAATATTTGAGTGAATTCTATACATGATATAAAGAATCACTTTATTCAGAACTGGTATAATTAAAACAAGAAACACATGAATGAACAAACCATTTGAGGCTAATCATAAATCACCTGAAAGTAGATAATGAAAGTGAAATAAAAGCAAAATTTGAAGTAAGAATCTTTGTAGTTCATGTTGGCTTTAATTAAAAAAATATGTTATATATTTGTATTTTTAAACCATTATATATAAAGCCAGGTTTTGTTAAAGAATTTTGTAAAACTTATTTTTATTGATTCTCCTCCTGACTTTTCTCACTCAACTTTTATCTTTCCACCCATCTTCTGTAAATTCTTTTGTGAGATTGTGTCTCACATGTCCTATAGACCTTCCGCGGCATCTCCTTTTCTCCTTCTCATGGCCTCTATTCTTGTTTCATAAATCTTCATCTACCCACACTCATTCCCACTTTATGTACATATTTTCATATTCCTGAAATAATGTTAACAAAATGAAATTAGTAAGTTTAAAAAGCTGTTAATTAGACAAAATGTATTAGACTGAGTCTATTTTGGCCAGATACAAAATAATAATGGTATAACAATCTCTAAATAAGTAAGTAGAAAGTCCTTTAGTTACCCCTATATTCACTCTTTGAGCATTTAGGGGTTTACATTTTTTGCATGTGTTCTAGCCTGCAATTTGACATTTTATTTTCATATTTCTTTATGATCAGCAGCACTTTATAAATTTAACCTTGAAGATGAATAATTGCATACTTTTACATTAGACAGAAGATATGAGATATCAGTATTCAAATATGTTTCTCAAATTTTTTTATTATCTAAATAATGGTCTAGTAACTGTCATAAGTTACTTTTCAAATTCTTGATAAGTTTTGAAGCAAAATATTCATACAACATTTTATCTAGCTGAGTTTCAAATATATAGTCTCAGATACAGATTTAACTTTTTATTTGTGTATGCTTGTGTATCTGGGTGTGAGTATGTGCACATATCAGTGTAGATATTCAGAGCTCATAAGAGTTTGTTAGATCCTCTCAAGCTAGAGATGGCTATGAGCATCAATGCAGATGTTGTGAACCAAGCTTGTATTAATGTGGAAGAAAAATACGTACTCTTATTGTTATCTTTAGTCTCCCAAGCATCTAATGTTAGGGTCTGCACTGTTTTTAGAAATCTAGAAAAGTATATAGAGTACTATTGGAGAAATAGCTACTCCATTAAATAGTAAAACAATTTTGGCTTCTTTGTCAAAAGTCAAGTCTCCATATGTGTGTGGGTTTATATCTGGGTCTTTAATTCTATTCCATTGATCACCCTGCTTGTCTCTGTACAAATAATATCTATTTTTTTTTTATCACTTTTGCTCTGTAATACAGCTTGAGGTCAGGGATGGTGTTAAATGTTTAATTTTGACTACCAGAATATTATTTGTCGAATATCTTCTAGCATAATGTAGTCTTATAGTCATAAAATAGCTTACTTTAAAATACTCTTTAAATATCGAAATAAAACAAAATAATTATCAGATCTATCTAAATTTCTTGAACACTATCTTGTTTACATTCCCCAATTTTCTTTTTTCTTTTTTCATATCCACATCAGATCATTATTTAGTCTAAAAATTTCCATAGGTAATATAAAACAAATATGTAAAATCTATATTTTTATTCTTAGTAACCACCCACCTCCCCCCACATACACATTGGAGATATTTAAGTTACTTATCATCTATTGTTCTATAACCTAGTACCCTTAACTTTGGTGTCCAAAAACAATAAATATTTATTATTTCATGGTATACACTACTCAGAACTTAAAGAATATCTTAGTTATATTTTTGTGTTTGATTCAGTCATACATAAATGGCTAATAAAACTGATTTATTAAAAGTTTGATTTCTCCCAAGAAGGGTCACTTAGTGTTTATTAAAAAAATGAAAGTTGTGCCATTGCAACACTATAATGTAATCAGTGTTAAATTAACTGCTTTTCAGAGGCATTTTTTTGCACATACGACAATACATGAATCCCTCATTATAATCTTAATGATCCAATTTTTCACATGAAGAAAACAAGGCTTTGAAAGTTTCTTTATTCTCTGTTGCTCCTTTCTTGCACTCCGATAGTGAGTTCAATGCACTACTATTAGTAAAGATATATCAATTGTAAATATGAAGAGGGAGAAAGCAAAGAAAGAGGAAAGGCAAATTTAGTGTCTGTTAACTGATTAATGCAAAATGTTTGGATATATGATTTCAATTAGTTATGGTTCTTGTTCAGTAAGGACACTTTACAGTCCCTAGGCCAAAAATATTTCCCCCGGTAATATTATAACATCCAATAATAAGTAGATTCATGTCAACAGGAAAGCTAAAGTTATCTCCTCAAACTAAGCACTTAGATGTTAGGTGGAAGTCATTATGTCCTAATTTCCTTAGCTTTACTTTCTGTGGTGGTCTGAAATTCACCCCATAGGGAATGGCATTCCCCCATTAGGAGATGTGGTCTTGTTGGAATAGATGTGCTCTTGCTGGAGGAAGTGTGTCACTGGGTTAGAGATTTCAAATGTATAGGCCGTGCCCAGTCTCTCTCTCTTCTTGCTGCTTGACGATCCACATGTAAAACTCTCAGCCATCTCTGTCTGTGTGCCTCCTTGCTTCCGACCAACACAACAATAGACTAAACCTCTGAAATATATGTAAGCCAGCCTGAATTAAATGTTTTCCTTTATAAGAGTTGCCATTACCATTGTGTTTCTTCACAGCAATAGAAACTCTAAGACAATTTTCTATCTCATTTTTTTTCCTAAATGTTTTTGTATTCATATTTTGTCTCCACATTAGTGAAGAAAAATGACAGGATTTTATGTTTTTCATAAAATCACTACATTTTTATGAAAACCTCTGTCACATTTATTAATTTCTTCTCAACTTAGGATTTTGAAGCATATATTTGTAATAGTTATTCAGAGAGCAAGTCAAGGACTTAGAAAAATCTACATCATGTGTAATCTAAGCATTTATATATCTACCATACAAAAGATCCAACTGCATGTAATTTCAAGTAGTTCCTTTTACACTAAAAAAGAAAAACAAAGTGGGGGGAAATATTGGAAGCAATATGGCTAAATTGAAGTTGTATTAAGCAGACTTCATTGTCACTTCTGTGCATCTTTAAATATATATCAAGTGAATCTATGCACATTTTCTTTGATCATCACATTAAACATTGAGCTGAACAGTAGTAGAGTAGAAGAGTAGTCAAAATATTCCAAAAGTTGGAGTCAGAAAGAAAACATGATTTCACATTTTATTCATATCATTACTGAGTGTCATTGGACAAAGCATGTTAACCTGGAACTATGTATCTATAAAGTGGGGAAATTCCACAATTATTTTTTGTTGTTGGGGAAAAGATGAAAACTTATTTACTTTGCCTAATAAAGTATAATACTTATGAAGTCTGCTGTAATCCTTCTCAGTGTCCATTTGGTTTTTTGCTAAGATTTGAGATCTTGAGGGACAGGGAGAAATAAATATATCACTAGTACTTCTTAGGTGCTTAGCTCTTGAATCTTACTATGTATGCCCAATTACTACATAAATCAATTTACTTACACTGAGTATGTGCTAAAACTTAAACTTATTTGGCAAAACATGCTTGCAAGTGGTAAGCAGGGCTACCATGGTTACATTTCAGAGTTGACCATTTTTTTTTATTCTATAACCAATTATGAGCCTCATCATTTGTATAGACTAATTCTTACTCTCTAGTAATTTATTAGTTGCCTGTAGTTCTTTCTCTAGGGTTGGAGCCCCATGAGATTCTCAACTTTTGTAATACCTTGTCTATTTGTATTAGGTTTAGGTTTTGCAAGGTAACCATATTACTGAGGTATCAAGGACAAAGATTTTCTAACATTTTCATGATCCATAAAATCACAACATACTTTTTTAGCCATCAGGTTTATATAATCTTTTTGTCCCCTCTTCTACATGTTCTCTTACTCTTAAGTTTAGAAGCCATGTTGTAGATCCATTAGGGTTAGCTACCTCATAAATACTTGTTCTTTGCATGTTTATCTGTTGTAGTTTTCTTTAATGGTATCTATCTTCGGCAATGAGAAGCTTATTTGCTGAGGGCTACATCTTAATATTATTATACCACAATAGCTAGTCCTCACTGGAGAGGTTGGGATTTATTTAATTTATATATATATATATATATATATATATATATATATTATATAATACATATTTAATTACTATTTATATTTAATAATGACATTTTTGCTTATCCTAAATGCTTGTTAGAATTAGTCAAATGTATAAATCTAAAATCTCTCAAGTATCACCCAACTTCCTATATTATTGCCAAAAAAATTGGAGAAAAAGAAGCCAATTGCAATTCCTCTCTAAAAAGGTATAGAAAATTATTTTTCGAGAAAGAATAAACTCGGGAGGTGGTGGCGCAGGCCTTTAATCCCAGCACTTGGGAGGCAGAGGAAGGCAGGTTTCTGAGTTCGAGGCCAGCCTGGTCTACAGAGTGAGTGCCAGGACAGTCAAGGCTTCACTGAGAAACTCTGCCTCAAAAAAAAAAACAAAAAAAAATAAATAAAAATAAAAATAAAAGAAAGAATAAACTAACAAAAGTTCATAGAACTCTAAGTACATGTCTAATTGCTTCTTACAAAGAGTTAAGGCTAAGGTTCTTACTATAAACAAATAGTCAAGGGAAAAACTAAAAAGGTACAACAAACATATTGTTGAATGCAACTAAAAATGTCAATGCTAAATGGAAATGTGACTTGAAAGTTGATACACCACGTGAGAGCATAATATAATTTACTACTGAATTTGACCTCAAATTTTAGGAATTTGACCTCAAATTTATGGCCTACTGTATAAAAAGCAAAGTTCAGGCTTTCAAGTTCACTCAGATACAGTGTCACATGACCTACCTTCCCTGGATAAATGAAATGTAGTAATGAACCTGACTCACACATATTCTCAATATGTACACACAATACTGTCTGGATGATAGGGCAAAAATGCAGCCTCAGCTGCTCAGTAGCAAATGACTTCCATCCCAGATATTTTTAAAGGACTAGAACATTAACTAATGTAAATTACTACATTATTTTAAGAAAGAATATATGTGGATCCTTTTTAACCACAAAGAATAATAGATTAAATTAAGCATATTGGAAGGGTTGCATAACAGAAAGTGAACTACTCTTGAAAAACAGGAAAAGAATAGAAAATTTTATTGTATGTTTTATTTATTCATTGAAAGTTTCATAGGCATATACAATATATTTTGATTTTACTATTTCCCAATATCTTCTTCCAACTCCTTCTAGTCCCTAGAGTCCACCAGGTCTCGACCATAACTTCATTTTCTGATTAAAAAATAAAAATAAAAAAAACAAAACAAAACTAAACTAAACTAAAGACAAAAAAAATAACATGAAAAACCCACTGAGTCCAATTATAGTGGCCAGTATTTTCAATGGTAACTCTATTCACTGGAATATGAGCAACCCACCAGGTGCCATATCCCATGAAGGAAAATGATTCTCTGTCTCTCAGTCAACTGACAGTTGGCTCTAATAGAGGTGAAGCTTCATGTGCTTCTTGTCCACTCTTGCAGTGATGTTAATTTACTTGATCTTATGCAATTCTTATGCTACTCAATAATAGCTGCTGTAAGTTCATGAATACAGTAGACCTGTCATGTCCAGAAGACATTAATTTGATGCAGTCCTATTTAAGCACTGAGAAGAGCTGAAAAAATTTAACCATGCAAAGAATGACATTAAAATAATTCTATCTAAAAAGAGAGTGATATACATGGTTATTCAATATTGCATTGTAGTTCAAAACTTCCTCAGGAATCAAATGACATATTCAGAGTGAACCAATATTATGCAATGAAATGGAAGTATATAGAATAATTTCATTGCTTTTAAAAGTTATATTATGTATGTACTCATCATATAAAATAATATTCAATGAAATGTGTGACAAATAATGAAAAACTAAAATTTTGCTCATATAAATCCCTTAAAATAAACTTTAAATGCATATTACCAGAAGGTAATAAAAATTAAGAGATGTTTGCAGTAATTTTAAAGATAACAAGTATCTTGGAATAAATATAACAAATATGTAAATATGTATATTTATAAAATATTTGACAAATGAAAGACTAGATTAAAGAATCTATATAGTAGGAAATAAAACTTTTTCAAATTGAAAAATATAATATTGACAGTAAGTTTGTTATAAATTTTTATAGCCTATAAAAACATCATATATATACATATATATGTTGTATATTTGTGAAAGATGAAGTTTATAAAATCTATTTGGAATATTAAAAGTAAAATTAAGATATCTAAGAGGAAGAACAAGGAAGAAAATACGTATTGTTAGATGCTGAAAATTATTGTAAAACTTCAGTGTTTGAGAATGGATATGATTGGTCCACATACAAACATCCAAAAAGATGTTTTAAAAAGGAAATAAACTCATAAATGAACACCCAGTAATAAAAATATGTATGTTTTTGTTCTGTGGAGAAGAATGGACCTCTCAAGACAATGATGATGTTTTAATTTGTAAACTAAGGACTAAAAGATAAAATTTAACAAAAGAGTCTGCCCTTCAACTTCTAAGAGATAAATGAAAATAATTTCTGTTATCTGTACTGATTTGGGTGTCCTTTCAGCTCTTCTAACTAAAAACTCAAAGGAGGAGTACCCATGCCTAGAATTTGGGTATATTATTAGACAGTTTGTGGTTATTGGGAGAAGCATTAGCCCCTCTGTGATACTGTAATTGGTGCATGTGTGTATTTTAAGTAAGTTTATGAAAAATACATTTCTATTACTTTTTAAAACATCCCTTACAGAGAACTTTTAAATGAAGAAATAACTTCTGAGCATATATATATCCAGAAGATGCTCCAACGTGTAATCAGGACACATGACCCACTATGTTCAGAGTAGCCATATTTATAATAGACAGAAGCTGGAAAGAACCCAGATGTCCTTCAACAGAGGAATGGATACAGAAAATATGGTACATTTACACAATGGAATACTACTCAGCTACTAAAAACAATGACTTCATGAAATTTGCAGGCAAATGGATGGAACTTGGAAATATCTTGAGTGAGGTAACTCAGTCACAAAAGAACACACATGATATGTACTCACTGACAAGTGGAGATTACTCATTCTAGATACAGTCACCCAACCTGGACACTATTGTGGATTCCAGGAAGTGCTTGCTGACAGGAGTCTGATTTGGCTGTCTCCTGAGAGGCTCTGCCAAAGCCTGACAAGTATAGAGGCAGATGCTTGCAGCCATACATTGGACTGATCACAAGGTCCCCAATGGTGAAGCTAGAAAAAGTACTGAAGGAGCTGAGGGGTTTTGCAGCCCCATGAAGGGAACAACAGTGTCAAATGGCCAGATCCCCAACCAAAGAGTACACATTAAAGGACCCATGGTTCTGGCCACATAAGTGGCAGAAGAATCTCATTTTCCATATTGAAATTCCAACAGGGTTTAAAAATGAAACAATGTAAGTTCTATAACAGTGAGCAAATTCAGTGAGAACATGAGAATGAGATCAAAATTGATTAGTTAGTGACTTTCATCTATTGCAAGAAATAATTCTTCAGTTTTAAATTAAGAAATTTCATACTAATACCTACAAAACCACTGATATTATTTACTATAAATCCAACAAAAATATGCAAAACATAAAGAAAAATATGCAAATTACTCATGAAAGGAAACAAAATATGTATATATTCATTTACCTGTTCTGAATTTGTTGTATGAATACAAAATTATTATAGTATCTAAAACCATTCACTAAAACAAAAATGTAATTGGAGGTTCATGCTATCCATTTTCATCATTCAGTAAAATGTTAGAGAAATCAAGGCACTGTATTTTGATAAAAGAACAAGCATATAAGTCATTCCAAGATACTAAAGTTTACAGTGATTTTGATTGCTATATAAGTTCTTACCAATTTCAAGTTCATAGAGCAGATGTCCAGGCACAGCTTGGCTGTATTTGCTGTTGAGAGTCACACTTGCTTATATTAAGGTATTGTCAGGATAAATTTTCATCTGGAAATAAGGATCCTTTTCTAAACTCCTGGAGTTGTGCTGAGTTCAGCTCTTGACATTTTAGGGTTGTTATCTGTTTCTTGGTGGCTGCCATCTAGAGCTACTCTAAACCTCAAAAGCTTCCATTCTTTCATGTATTTGCTCCATCTACAAACCCAGAAATGCTTTTCCCTGCATTTAGATATGGTTAGTTATACATTTCCTGGGCCACAGCTCTCCACATTTCCCTCAAAGCCTGCTGCATCCCAGAAAATCCAGGTCAGATAACCAAGCACCATGCATGCAGCAAGACCAGGAGCCTTGAAGTCTTCCTTGTCCACACTGGCTCCATGTTGCAGGATTTTCCCTGTCCAATTAAATTAGGACAGCAGGAGCCCTGTGATTGCATGGGGAAAAGGGAGTTGGAGCTAAGAGTTGCAGAGACAGAAAGCTTCTCAGAGTAAAGAGGAAAGGCCAAGATGGAGGCAGATGTGAACCAGTGTGGCTTTAAACAGCCAAGGTAGTTATGATATCATAATGTTAGAAGAATTGGGATAAAGCTTTTATCCTTATCAATTTGTTCTGAAATTATTTTATTGGCATCTTTTAAATTGAGAATTTATTGATACATTAATCTGATTGGTTAATTATAAACTTCAAGAGTTTCATTTCTACTGGTATGATGGGTGGGATAGCAGCTTACCACAGGGTACACAGTCATTGTGCAAGGCGGTGGTCATTGCATGAGGCTGGTAACAGCAATCTACCAAGGGACTCAGGAGCTCTAGACCAGAGAGACAACCGAGTTGAGATCAATAGGCTGAAGCCATGTGGTCCACCAGTTGCCTGCCGTAGTGCAGGAAGCTTGCCAGTCTTTTGTTTAATATTTTCCCGCAACAGATCCATCTTCTACTTCACACCTGCTAAGTATTATCGCAGAGGCCTAAAACTTCTCAGGACCACCAGCTCTTCCTGCATCCATGGAGATCTGGTGAAACCTGGGAAAGCCAACAACCAGAAACCATCTGGGACTACCAGCAATGCCTGCATTCCATGAAGCCTATTGCCACCAGAGACAACCAGGTATAACTGAACCCCCAGAAGACTGCACCTATATCATGGACTACCAGGACTGACAATATTAGAGAAAACCAAAAGGCTAAAGGCCAATGTAAGAACATAATTCACAAAAGCCTGGGCAATATGGCACCACAAGAACCCAGTAAGCCATTAATATCCTGACACACCCAAATCACAAAAAAATGACTTAAATTCTAATCTTATGAAGTTGATAGAAGCCTTTAAACAGAAAACAAATAAATCCCTTAATGAACTACAGAAAAATACAACCAAACGGGTATATGTCCTTAAAATGTAGATGGATAAATATAAAGAAATCCAGGAATATACAATCAAACAAGTGAAGGAAATTAATAAAACTGTTCAAGACCTAAACACGGAAAAATAAGCAAACAGCAACAACCATAACAACAACAAAAACAAACGGAGGCAATCTTGGTGATGGAAAATCTAGGAAAGAGTACAAGAATTATAGACCCAACCATCAACAAGAGAATACAAGACATGGAAGAGAGAATCTCAGGTCTAGGGGATAAAATAAAAGACATTGATACATCAGTCAATGAAAATGCTAATTCAAAAAGTTTCTAACACAAAACATGTAGGAAATTTGGTACACTATGAGAAAAGCTATCCTAAGTACAATTAGAATAGAAGACTCCCAACTCAAAGACCCAAAAAATAAAAGATAAAAGTTTCCTGACCCAAAGAAAGAGATGCCTATAAAAGTGCAAGAAGCTTAAAAAAACACTAAAATGGAGTGGACCAAAATAGAAAATCCTCCTGCCACATAATAATCAAAACACTAAATGTACAGAAGAAAGAAAGAATATAAAAGACCCAGGGGATAAGAACCAAATAACATGCAAACCCAGACCTATTAGAATTACAACAGACTTCTCAACAAAGACTAAAAGCCAAAGTCATCTAAAAGCCAAAAGTGCCTAGGAAGATGCCATCTAAGAGATCACAGGTACCACTCTAGACTACTATACCCAGCAAAACTTTCAATTACTCTAGTAAAATAAAATAAGGTATTCCATGACAAACCCAAATTTAAGCGATATCTTTCCACTAATCGAGCAGTGCTGAGGATTCTAGAAGGAAAACTTCAACATAATCAAGACAACCCAAGAAACACAGGAAATAAATATCTACAGACCAGAAAAGCAAAAGAAGGGAATCCCTTCCCCCACCTCTCTCTCTCTCTCTCTCTCTCTCTCTCTCACACACA
>JADRCD010087123.1:0-11685 GCA_019843815.1 Montemys delectorum | reverse complement strand
AAAGTCTGGCGTAATTCTGATAGGCATGCCTTTATATGTTACTTGACCTTTTTCCTTTACTGCTTTTAAAATTCTTTCTTTGTTTAGGGCATTTGGTGTTTTTATTATTATGTGGCAAGAAGAATTTCTTTTCTGGTCTAGTCTATTTGGAGTTCTTTAGGCTTCTTGTATGTTCATGGGCATCTCTTTCTTTAGGTTAGGGAAGTTTTCTTCTATAATTTTGTTGAAGATATTTGCTGACCCATTACATTGGGAGTCTTCACTCTCTTCTATACCTATTATCCTTAGGTTTGATCTTCTCATTGTGTCCTGGATTTCCTGGGTGATTTTGGTTAGGAGCTTTTTGCTTTTTGCATTTTCCTTGACTGTTGTATCAATGTTTTCTATGGTATCTTCTGCCCCTGAGATTCTTTGGTCTATCTCTTGTAGTCTGTTGGTGATGCTTGCATCTATGTCTCCTGATTTCCTTCCTAGGTTTTCTATCCCCAGGGCTTTCTCTCTTTTTGATTTCTTTATTGTTTCTATTTCCATTTTTAGATTCTGGATGATTTTGTACATTTCCTTCACCTGTTTGATTATGCTTTCCTGTAGTTCTTTAAGGGATTTTTGTGTTTCCTCTTGAAGGGCTTCTAGCTGTTTACCTGTGTTCTCCTGTATTTCTTTGAGTGAGTTCTGTATGTCTTTTTTAAAGTCCTGTGTCATCATCATGAGAAGTGATTTTATATCTTAATCTTCCTTTTCCTGTGTAATGGTATGTCCAGGACTAGCTATAGTGGGTGAATTGGGTCCTGATGATGCCAAGTAACCTTGGTTTGTGTTGTTTATTTTCTTACGCTTGCCCCCTGCCATCTGGTTATCTCTAGTGCTACCTGCCCTTACTATATCTGACTGGAGCCTATCCTTCTTGTGATCCTGGTTGTATCAGAACTCCTCAGAGTCAAGCTGTCTCTGTGATCCTGGGCTTGTTAGAGCGCCTGGGATTGGAGCTTCCTTTGGGTGCTGGCTGCAGAGTTTACACCCAAGGTCTACTCAGGGTACTGGCCCAGACAGACTGGAAGCAGACTGAGTCACTGGGCTGGCAGAGTTCCTATGTGCCTATGTCCTGCAGGTCCCAGCCTCTCCTAGTGTTGGGACAGATGTGTCTTCCTCACCTCCAATCCTCTGATCCTGGGCATATAAGAGTGTCTGGGAAGGGAATCACCTCTGGATGCTGTGGGACTGGGTGCAAAATTTGGGCCCAAGGTCTACTTAAGGCACTGGCCCAGACAGACTGAAAAGAACCAGTGCCACTAGGCTGGCAGAGTTTCTACATGCCTGGGTCCTGCTGGTCCCAGTTACTCCTGGTGATAGGACAGATGTTGGGTCCTCCTCACCTCTGATCCTGTGTGTGTTAGACCACCTAGGAGTATAGCTTCCTATGAGTATTGTGGAACTGGCTGTGGAGTTTTGTGCTTAAATTCTGCTCAGGGCACAAGCCCAGAGAGACTAGAAGGAACCCAAGCTACTGGGCTGACAGAGTTCCTGTGTGCCTGTGTTCTGCTGGTCCCATTTACTTATGGTGTTGGAATAGATGTGTCCTCCTCACCTCTGATCCTGGGCGTGTTCATAATGGCTAGATATTAAGGCCTGGAATACTAACAGAGAAATCCAGTTAAATGCTGTATTATTTCTTGTGACTTTGACTGGGAAGTCATATAGTATTACATCTGCTGCAGTTTCTAGTTTGTGACTGCCATTAAGACACATACAAAAAAAGACCCATACAAATTATCAACACACATGGGACATAAACAGAGTTACTTGACAGATGAATAGCAAACTAGTGGAAAATATGGGCATCAAAAATAGAGAAAATTGTAAGGATGATATAATGTGGTAAATGACTATTTACTTGGAAAATCCACAGTTGTCATGAAATGTCATGCCAGATTGACAAAATGAACTTCAATATTCGTTTCAAGTTTAAGGTTTAGAACCTTGGAGCATTTCTGTTTCATATTACCTTTCACATAAAGTGCTTAAGTTTGACAGTATCTCATGTAGCAATGAAAGCTACTGATGTAGATCCCCAAGGCTGATCTAATGCTTGGTCATACACACTGAAAATGTTGTGGTTGGTGCCTTTCAGTTTTCAAGAAGATAGGAAATTAAAAGCTATATTAAAGAATGTTATCACATTAAGGCAGTTTGCGGGCCATTTATAGCTACCAGATGGGACAGCATTTAAACAGTGACAAGAAAATATACAAATTATTTTATTCAATTATTTCAATTTACATATAACTTAGTATTAAGGAGTTTAAATTATCTTCATCTTCTTAGGGGTAACTTTTGGTAAATTCTATGAGCAATCTCCCATATTTTTTATGCAAAGTTTCTTACTGTGAAATTTTCTGTCTCTAGGATACCTGCCTGGGGAAGGGCAGGGCAACAGATAAGTGACAGAAAACAGAGATGGCTAGAAACCATGTCCTAAAAATCAGAGATTGAATGAAGCAAATTCTGGAGATGTAGAAAGGCATAAATCTAGACATTTTAACTGGCCCTTGGAGGATGGAATAGGAATTTGCTAGGTAGGAAATGGAGGGGAACATTTAGTAGAATAGGAAACATAAGAAACAGTCTGTCTTCTGTATTTTAATGTGAGATGACAGATTGAGTAAATTACATAAATTAAAATTAATAGCATATTAGTTTACAAAATATAGTACAAAATAAAGTTTGCCTTAATACAAGTAACATGGCTATAGCAAAACAGATACATTTTTTACAATAAAATAAAATTTTTGAGAAGAGATTGTTTTATCCTTTTCCCCAAAAATCCCTTTATCTTTTGACTTTAATGGAAGATAGCTGAATTCTCAATTCAGCTTCTCTACTAAATTCTCTGTAGTGTTTTTTTTTTTATTAGATGTTTCCTTTATTTGCAATATCTCCTTTCTCAGGTTCCCCCCCCCCCCCCCCAAAAAAAAGAAAAAAGAAAAAGAAAAAAATTAAAATAAAATTAAATTACATAAAAACAAAAATTAAAACAAACCCCTGTTCCCTCCCCCTTCCCCCTGCTCACCACCCAACCCACTCCTGCTTACTGGTCCTGGCATTCCCTGATACTGGGGCATAGAACCTTCACAGGGCCAAGTACCTCTCCTCCCATTGATGACCAACTTGGCCATCCTCTGCTATACACATGCTGCTGGAGCCATGAGTCCCTTCATGTGTACTCTTTGGTTGGTGGTTTAGTCCCTGGGAGCTCTGAGGGTACTAGTTAGTTCATATTGTTGTTCATCCTAAGGGGCTGCAAACTCTTCATCTCTTTGGGTCCTTTCTCTAGCTCCTTCATTAGGGACCCTGTACTCAGTCCAATGGATGGCTGTGAGCCTCTATTTCTGCATTATATGGGTACTGTCAGAGCCTCTCAGGAGACAGCTATATCAGGCTCCTGTCATCCAGTACTTGCTGGCATCCACAATCGTGTCTAGATTTGATGATTGAATATGGGAAGGATTCCCAGGTGGAACAGTCTCTGAATTGTGCTTCGTTTAGTCTCTGCTCCATAATTACAACTCCTTCCATGGGTATTTTGTTCCCCCTTCTAAGAAGGAGCAAAGTATCCACACTTTGGTCTTTCTTCTTCTTAAGTTTCTTGTGGTTTGTGGATTGTACTTTGTATATTCTAATCTTCTGGGCTAATATACACTTATCAGTGAGTGCATACCATGTGTGTTCTTTTATGATTGAGTTACCTCACTCAGGATGATATTCTCCAGATCCATTCATTTCCATAAGATTTTCATAAATTCATTGTATTTAATAGCTGAGTAGCACTCCATTGTGTAGATGTACCACAATTTCTGTATCCATTCCTCTGTTGAGGGACTTCTGGGTTGTTTCCAGTTTCTGGCTATTATAAAGAAGACTGTTATCAATATAGTGGAGCATGTGTCCTTATTACATGTTGAAGTATCTTCTAGGTATATGCCCAGGAGTGGTATAGCTGAGTTCTCTGGTAGTACTATGTCCAATTTCCAGAGGAACTGTCAAACTGATTTCAGAGTAGTTGTACCAGATTGCAATCCCACCAGCAATAAAGGAGTGTTCCTCTTTCTCTACAACCTCTCCAGCATCTGCTGTCACCTGAGTTTTTTATCCTAGCCATTCTGACTGGTGTGAGGTGGAATCTCAGGGTTGTTTTGATTTGTATTTCCCTGATGACTAAGGATGTTGGACATTTCTTTAGGTGCTTCTCAGCCATTTGGTATTCGTCAGTTGAGAATTCTTTGTTTAGCTCTGTACCCCATTTTTTAATAGGGTTATTTGGTTCTCTGGAGTGTAACTTCTTGAGTTCTTTGTATACATTGGATATTAGCCCTCTATCAGATATAGGATTGGTAAATATTTTTTCCCAATTTGTTGGTTGCCTTTTTGTCCTATTGACAGTGTCCTTTGCCTTACAGAAGGCTTGCAATTTCATGAGGTCCCATTTGTCAATTCCTGATCTTAGAGAATAAGCTATTCGTATTCTCTTCAGGAAATTTCCCCTGTGCCTATGTGCTCGAGGCTCTTCCCCACTTTCTTTTCTATTAGTTTCAGTGTATCTGGTTTTATGTGAGGTCCCTGATCCACTTGGACTTGAGCTTTGTACAAGGAGATAGGAACGAGTCAATTTGCATTCTCTTATATGCTAACCACCAGTTGAACTAGCACCATTTGTTGAAAATGCTGTCTTTCTTCCACTGGATGGTTTTAGCTCCTTTGTCAAAGATCAAGTGGCCATAGGTTTGTGAGTTCATTTCTGGGTCTTCAATTCTATTCCTTTGATCTACCTGCCTGTCACTGTACCAATATCACACAGTTTTTATCACAATTGCTCTGTAGTACAGCTTAAGGGATCTTAAGCTGTACTACAGAGTAACTATAGTGTGTTTTTTATTGTAATTCTATGATAGTAAGTCATACACATACACACATATATATACATATGTGTATATGTACATATATATATATGTATCAAAAGCTTTTCAGTAATATTTACAGATATTTGGGGACATTATTTTGCAGGGAATATGCATATACAGATATGTGAACATACACAAACATTGTGTATGGGTACATATGTAGAGATCAGAGATCAAACTTGTGTTTGAATCTTGTTCCATGGGTGTTGTACACCTGCATCTCTTCTAACCAACAGTTTCCAATTGGCTGGCATTGTCTGCATCAGCAATCCTTGGTCTCTCAGGTAATCCTCTATTAGGTCCTCCTGCAGGAGATGCCGTTGTGGCTACTGGGGCCCTGGCATTTAGGCAAAGGCAGCCTCACAGTTCCTCCTGCAGCAGAGGTCTGCCTGGTCTGGCCTCAGTGGGACAAGATATGCTTGATCATCAAGAGACTTTAGGCTCCAGGGAAGGGGAAGGCCTGGTTTTTGGCAAGCACTCTCTTGGAGACAAGGGGGAAGAGGAAAGGTAAGAGGAACTATGGGAGGGTGACAGGGACAGGGTGCCAATTACTGGAATGTAAATAAATAAAATAAGTAAAATAAAAAATAGATATTAAAAAAGTAAATGCCCCACTTTCTGCTTTATAGGAAAATATTATGGAGACATTTGTCAGTTGAGGTATTACCCTAGCTTTTGTCAAGCTGACAAAAAAAAACCTATCAAATACAATTGTTCCTTTGTTATCTTAACATACAAACACAACACTATTAAATTATAAAGTTTTCTTTCTTTTATGTCTTCAAATTGTCATGTAAACATCATAAGATGAAACATGGTTTCAAAGTCCAAGTCTTTAAAATTTTCAACACAAGAGAACAGCACAATTTCTCTTTAAAAACTCTCTTATGCCTCTTTAAAAGTCAAAAGTTTTTCTAAAATATCTAAAACCACAAAGATGTAGGTTCCTGTAAAATCAAAAATAATTTGAATTTTTTTTCATATCAAGAGGAAATAACAAGGTCATAGTCGCAGTCAAATCAAATCAAAATCAACATATAGCAGGATATATCAAATTCTATAACTTAGTGTTCATAATTTGGGATTCTCTTATGGTCTTTTTGCTTCCAAACTGCCTCTGTAGTTCCACTTCTCTGATCTTGCAATTCATAGCACATAAAACTTGTCTTATAGTCTCATATGCTTAGATTGGCTAAAATCCACAGTTGCTGCTGTCTTGCTGTCCTTGGCAGTCATCCCATAGTCCTGGTGTCTCTAATATGCTGGGCTCTCCACAGGCTGAACCTTCCTTTACTCTCTTGATCTGTCATAATGTTCTCTCCATACCACCTTCAACACTAAGTTGTCAATTGCAACTGACACTGTATCTGGACCAATTTTTTTTCCTGGACTATCTCAGTGCCAAATCTCAGCTGCTGTCTATGATCCTTTCATTCTATCCAAAATAGCATCACATGAAAAATTCCTACACATATCCCAATTTAACTGCTAGCATGAAATGCAGCCTTGAGATCCTCTGGACCACGTTTTTGTTCTGACCCTGAGGAAATACTCCCCAAAAGATTTTACCACCATGGAACAGGTTTGTTTTTAATTACAGCTGATTTCTCAGCTCCAGCTCACTAGTGTCAACTGTTCAGGAAAATAAATGTCTCACTTCAGTGGTTCTTGTCTTGCTAATTAGACCTGATTCTCCAACCACAGCTGATTAAACACTACAGATTCTTAATTTAAATTATCATAAAAGCAACCCTGATAGTCTTTGAGGAACACTCAAACTTCCCACTGGAACTTCTCAAGCAAGACCTCCATCATTTGCATTGCTTTCCACCCTTCTATAATCCAAGCTCCACAAATAGCTCACTGAGTTCTGAACACTCTACAGTTTTTCCAACCTCAAATTTCAATTGCCACTGCAACTCTCCCCCAAACAAGTGGTCACATCTTTCACAGCAATACCCCCCATGAACCTAGTAACACTTTATTAGTCTTGTTTCTATTGTTATTAGAAAGACTTTGACCAGAAGATATGTGGAAAGCTTAGTGTTCATTTCAGCTTACATCATGAAAAGAAGTCAGCACAGAAGTTCAGAGCTGAAACCTGGAGGGAAGCAGAGACCATGGTGGAAACTTCTTACTGGCTACCTCTCAATCTTTTGCTCAGCTTGATTTTTTTTTTAACACAACCCAGGAACACCTATACAATGGTGGTACCACTCCTGGTGAAATATGCCCTCGCATATTAATAATTAATGAAGGAAACATCCCACAGACTTGACTATGGGTTACTCTGACACAGGTATTTTCTCAATTGAAGTTTCCTTTTACTAGAGACCCTACCTTGTGTGAGTGAGTGAGTGAGTGAGTGAGTGTGTGTGTGTGTGTGTGTGTGTATACATGCACACATGCATTTATATAACTACAGTTAAAGAAAAAGAAGCCTTCTACAGAGACTTGAAGTTCTTGTCATACAGATCTTTCACTTGCTTAGGTAGAGTTACACCGAGGTATTTTATATTATTTGTAACAATTGTGAAGGGTGTTGTTTCCCTAATTTCTTTCTCTGCCTGTTTATCCTTTATGTAGAGGAAGGCCTCTGATTTGCTTGAGTTAATTTTATATACAGCTACTTTGCTGAAGTTGTTTATCAGGTTTAGGAGTTCTCTGGTGGAATTTTTGGGGTCACTTAAGTATACTATCATATCATCAGCAAATAGTGATAATTTAACTTCTTGCTTTCCAATTCATATCCCTTTGATCTCAAGGAGTACACATGGCTCCAGCAGCATGCATATGGCAGAGGATGGCCTAGTCTGTTATTAGTGGGAAGAGAGGCCCTTGGCCCTGTGAAGGTTCTATGCCCCAGTGTAGGGGAATGCCAGGGCCAGTAAGTGGGAGAGGGTGGGGTGGTGAGCAGGGGAATGGGGTAGGGAACAAAGATTTGTTCTTGTTGTTTTTTGAGGTTTTTTTTTTTTTTTTTTTTTTTTTTTTTTTTTTTTTTGGTAGGGGAAATTGGAACCTTTTCATGACAAAAGTCTTGAAGAAAACAGAGATAGAAGAGACATACCTAAACATAAGAAAGACAATTTACAGCAAGTCAATTGCCACATAAATTTAAATGGTGAGAAACTCAAACAATTCAACCAAAGTCAAGAGTAAGGTCACAGCTATACATTCTCTTCATACCATTCAATATAGTACTCGAAGCTCTAGCTAGAGCAATAAGATATCTGAGGTAGATAAAGAGGGTACACATAGGAAAGGAAGAAATCAAAGTACCTTTATTTGGAGGTGATATGGTATATATAAAAGGCCCTCAAAATTCTACCAGTTAACTCCTATGGCTCACAAACTCCTTCAACAAGTGGCTGGATACAAAATTAACTCAAAGAAATCAGTAGCCCTCCTTTACACAAATGGCAATGTGAATGAGAAAAAAATCAAGGAAATAACACTCTACCCAATAGCCACAAACAATATAAAATACCTTGGGATAACCCTGGCCAAGACTTTGAAGAAGCTATCAGAAGATGGAAAGATTTTCCATGCTCATGGGTTGGTAGAATTAAAATAGTATAAATTCACATCCTACCAAGAGCAATTTACAGGTTCAATGAAATCCTCATCAAAATATCAATACAATTCTTTACAGAATGAATGAACAATACTCAACATCATTGGGAAAACCAAGAAAACCTAGGATAGTTAAAACAACCCTGAAGAATAAAAGAACTTCCAGAAGTTTAACCATTTAAGCTATAGTACTGAACTATAGTAATAAAACAAGATATTGAGGCATGATGCTCCAGACATAAGTATATATACCTATGTACAACTTCTTTTTAATAAAGAAGCCAGAAATAGACCATGGGAATAAGAAAGCATTTTCAACAAATGGTGCTGATATAATTGGATATCTGCATTTAGAACAAATGCAAATAGATATATGTTTATCATACTGCACAAAACTCAAGTCCAAGTGGACTGAAGACCTTATCAAGACCTTATCATAAAACCAGGTATGTTAGACCTGGATAGAAGAGAAAGTAGGGAATATCCTAGTATGTATTGGCACAAGTTCAATTTAACACCTGTCAGAGTAGGTAAGGTCGATAACACAAATGGCAGCTCATACCAGGGAAGAAGAAGATGGGGATCAAGGAGCATATTCTCTCACTGCTACTGTGAGTGAAAACTTGTATAGCCACTATGGAAATTAATATGGTAGGTCCTCAGAAAATTGGGAATAGATCTACCTCAAGACCCAGCTATACCACTCCTGGGCATATACCTAAAGGATGTTCCATCCTGCCACAAGGACTCTTGCTCAACCATATTCTTTACTGGTCTATTCATAATTTCCAGAGACTGGAAACATCCTAGATGTCCCTCAACTGAACAATGGATAAAGAATATGTGGTGCATATACACAATGTAATATTACTTAGTTGTTGAAAAGAACACCACCATGAAATCTGCAGTCAAATGGCTGGAACTAGAAAAAAATCATCCTGATTGAGACCATTCCAATCCAGAAGGACAAATATCATATAGACTCACAAGTGGACATTAGTTGTTAAATGAATATAATCATGCTACAGTCCACAGACCCAGAGAGACTACATAATAAGGACAGCACTAGTTGAGGGACACATGAATAGCCCTGGGATGGAGAAATAGATTTTTGTGGTTAGACTGAACTGAACGTGGGTAGGGATGGGCACCATAGGGTGAGGTGGGGTGTAAGGAAAGATGACTGGAATTGGAATAACTTGTGGGGTGATATGGAAACCTAGTGCAGTAGAATCTACCTGGAATCTACAAAGGTGACTCCAGTGATGGGTGTCATAGTAATGGAAGAATGAGAACCTGAACTGGCCATTTTCTGTAAGTTTCCAATGGTGGGAATAAGACACCAACCTACCCACAAGAACTTCAACTTATAACCTGTCCCACTTACAGCATATGTAATATGGGGGTAGTAGTGGCTCAGAACTTTTGTGGGAGTGTATAACCAATATCTGGTCTAACTTAAGGTCTACACCACCATGAGTGGGAACTCATGTCTGTCTGACACTGACTAGATGTTCAGGAGCTGGAAGCTGGATAGCCCAGAGACCTAGGGTAGAAACAAACAGAACTGCCCCTACTCCCAAAATAAATGAAACAGTTCCTAATTATATTCTACTATACTTAATAGGTTGTTGCTATGACCAAACATTATCAGACTGCCTCTCTTCTGCAGTAGATGGGAAAAGGTGCAAATACATACAGCAAGAAATTTTGTAGAGAGAACGAAAAAGTCTAAATCCGAGTTTTCCTTTGGGCCACTACCCTTGGAGCTGGTAGATTGCTGTGGAAGACTGACAGGAAATATTATAGGAGTCATGATGATGGAAGACACCAGGAGAACATGTCACATTGAATCAACTAATTAGGGCTAATATGAGCTCACAGAAATTGAACACACAAGAAGGGAATCTAAAAAAGTTATTCTGCTACTCTGCATACATGTTCAAGATATTATGCTGTTTTTTAAGTATATCATTAAATTTTATTTATTTGTATAAGCTCAATTTTTATTGGATATTTTATTTATTTACATTTCAAATGTTTTCCCCTTTCCCAGTTTCCCCTCAGGAAACCCCCTATCCCATCCTCCCTCCCCTTGCTTCTATGAGAGTGCTCATCCAACAGCCTACCCACTCCTGCTTCCCCTCTCTGGCATTCCCCTATACTGGGGCATGGAGTCTTTCTAGGACCAAGGGCCTCTTCTCCCATTGATGTCCAACAAGGCCACCCTCTGCTACATATACGGTTGGAGCCATGGGACCTTCCATGTATACTCTTTGGTTGGCAGTTTAGTTCCTGGGAGCTCTGGGGAGTCTGGTTGGTTGATAATGTTGTTCT
The DNA here is from genome assembly GCA_019843815.1 of Montemys delectorum. Classification (NCBI taxonomy): domain Eukaryota; kingdom Metazoa; phylum Chordata; class Mammalia; order Rodentia; family Muridae; genus Montemys; species Montemys delectorum. The sequence goes on along the minus strand of JADRCD010087123.1, from coordinate 820 downwards.
TCCTATGGGTTGCAAACCCCTTCAGGTCCTTCAGTCCTTTTTCTCACTCCTCCATTGAGGACCTCATCTTCAGTCCAATGGCTGGATGTAAGCATCTGCTTCTGTATTTGCCAGGCTCTAAAAGAGCCTCTCAGGAGACAGCTATATCAGGCTCCTGTCAGCAAGCACGTCTTGGCTTCCACAATAGTGTCTGGGTTTGGTGATAGTATATGAGATGGATCCCCAGGTAGGGCAATCTCTGGATGGCTTTTCCTTTAGTCTCTGCTCCACATTTTGTCTCCATATTTCCTCCCATGAGTATTTTGTCCCCCACCTTCTGCAAAGGACTGAAGCAACCACACTTTGGTCTTCCTTCTTGTTCTTCAAGTGGTCTGGAATTTGTATCTTTAGAACTTCTGGGTGGATCACGATCCCTGACCTCAAGCTGTATTACAGAGCAATAGTGATAAAATCTGCATGGTATTTGTACAGAGACAGACAGGTAGATCAATGCAACAGAATTGAAGAGCCAATGCACCTATGTTCACTTAATATTTGACAAAGGAAGTAAAACTATACAGTGGAAAAAAAGACAGCATTTTCAACAAATGGTGCTGGTTCAACTGGAGGTCAGTATGTAGAAGAATGCAAATCGATCTGTAGGACCATGAAAGGCAGTTTGGTTTCTGGTTGGGCTAAGGTTGGAAACCCAGGCGACCCTGAGGGGCAGTAGGCATTTTGCTACACTCCTGGACACCAGGCTCCTGGCACGAGGTCACAAATCTCCATAGGTTTATGACCATCAGTCATGTAATGGCAATGCCCAAAGCCCATCTACAAG
>JADRCD010087073.1:0-13275 GCA_019843815.1 Montemys delectorum | reverse complement strand
GGCCTAATAATCATATTGTGTAATAAATACTATTCTATTCCATGCACTTCTTATGGTTTCTAAATATATTTCCTGAACGAATTTCAGTGATCAATCTTCAACACAATTTATTATTTTGTGAAATAAGGAGAATTAAAAGCATTATTTTCGTTGATATTAAAAATCTCGAGTATTAATTAGATAGGCAAATCTATGCTTTAAAATTCTACCTTTAAACACTCAGAAAGGTTGAAACTTGTAACTTGTATTATATTTTAATAGAGAATAACTGTATACGTATTCATTTACATTTGCTTGCAAGTAAATGAATATTTTTATAAAATGAGAGTATGCTCATCTAATATCTTTTTTTTCTCATTGGAGGCTGTTATAACCTGGTAGGAGATAGATCATCACAAAAATTATCTAGCTCTATTGTCTGCTGTCTTGCCTCTTGGGACTCAGGAAGCTCTGTGTCAAACCAGAAAGAGGAGGACAAAGCAAAGCCAGGGACAAATAGGTTTCTTGAGACTCTGGTCCAGCCAGGAATGCCAGGAGTGTTAAGTGTTAAAACCCTTAGAAGAGAAGTGAACAGGTTTGGATGGCCTGGGCACTCCTCTTGTCAGCTACCCCGCAGCACCAGCAGCAGAAGTGGCAGAGCAGGCATGGCCAGCACAAGGGGTCTAAGATCAAGCTGTGAATGGTTCAGGATAGAGAACTCTCCACCATGTATTACAATTCAATAACACAGTCACTGTCAGGGGATCCTTGGTGAAATAACTTGTGTGCTTTATTCCAAGTGGATAAGGACTCTAGGAACATTGAGAAGTAGGGTGGGATTTAAGGGTAGGTGTTTCTTATTGGCTCAGTTTGAGATGTTAGTGATGTATTTACATGGTGAAAGACTCCAGGAGTTACATTACATGACTGATTGTCCTTTTAACTGACTTGATTTGGATGCATGTCCCAGACTGGCACAGAAATGTGAAGGAAGTGGCTTGACTCCTGCCAAAGTCAAATCTCTGAGTTTCCTAGGATCTGAGCAGGATAAACCTTACCAGTTCTTCTCTATGGTGGCACAGCCCAATGATCCTCCACTGTTCTCTTCATTTTAAAGTCAGGTGGATTTGTAGATAGTACCCACCAGAAAAAATGTCATTTATGGAGTATTTAAAACAATTTCTTTATATTACAAGAGTCATAAATTAAAAACCCTGCACTTAATGAAGTTATTCAGCACCAAAGATACAGAAAGTGCCAGATTAAGACAAAGAGACATGAGTATCTCATACTTTATACAGTGACCACTTCCACTTCCAAAATTAAGAACAAAGATCACTGTGTTAAAAGTTTAGGAAGTTTGCCTGGCAGCGGTTGCACATGCCCTTAATCCCAGCACTAGGGAGGCAGAGGCAGGTGGATTTCTGAGTTCAAGGACAGCCTGGTCTACAGAGTGAGTTCCAGGACAGCCAGGGCTATACAGAGAAACCCTGTTTCAAAACAAACAAACAAACAAATAAACAAAGCAAAACAAAAAACAAAACAAAGTTTAGGAAGTTCTGTCATGGAGTCATGGGCTCAGGAGCCAGCACAGCATCTGGATCAACATACACTGGAAGGTAGACGAGTAACAGGTGGAAGTTGGAGAGACTTGTTATCCTAAACTGTCTTTTTTCTGAGTCATTCTCACGATGTGTCAGTAGGAAAAAAGTGTAGTCCAAGTTCAAATTGTATAGTAATAATACACAGATATATGCATGTTCATATTATATAATATTATATATGAATTACATATGTATATATTTTAAAGTATATTACATATTTCAACTAATTAACTATAGGCAGTTTATTGCAAAGGGTGAATCAGTTTACCCGTTGATTAGATCAAGCAAGTTTATGATGGTCCTCCATTTTATTTTGAAAGTAAAACATTTTTTCTAGAGATGCCTAATTGGCCTTGTTTTTTAGACCTTTAGAGAAGTCTGATCATAATCACCTTCTTTCTCTTAGATTACATCATTTAATGTAAATAAATGCTCTCTACTATGCTTATGAATAAATAAGGTATATATTAAAATTATTATTAAAAATCAAACATGTTAATTCCTTTGTATTACTCTAAATCCTAAATGGAGGAAAATAGTATTATATGTGGAAGAACTGCAATATATCTTGCTTTTAATCCTCACAATTCTGATAAATATTGGAGGTCTATATCAGCTTCAGTGAAACCCAAATTTCATTAAAAATAAATAAACTCTTAAAAAACATTAAATAAACTCTACACATATTAATGCTGCCCCACTGTAGTGTATCCCTGCACACAAAAGCACCGGGTGACTAGAGGCAGTATTTAACCAACTCTCCAGAGAATGCTTTGTTATTTGCAGTGAGAAAGGGGAAAATGAAGCCCATTTTTCAATGGCAGAGACGAGAGTCTAACGGATTTGCATTAGCATTTCTGTGTAGTCTCTACCATTTATTTTATGAAACACAAGCATCTAGTACATAAAGACCTTATGCTAAAATCCTCTGGCTACATGTAACAGATGGTCATTTCTAGGTTTTGGGACGTGGAACAACAAGATTTTAATATTCTATATTTATTCATTCTTAGAACTGATAAATCTGAGAGACTGATAATTGCCGAATTTGAAAATGGAAAGAATCTTATTGTATAACAGCTTTTATTTTAATTGTACTCTATGAGGAGTGACATTAAAAAGGTTTATACATCTATATTATGTGTCAAGTTCTGTCTCCACAACATAACATGTATATTATATATTACAATATTTATACAGGAAGTAATAGTTATTCTTAAGTAAGTAGATTCATATATCATTGATTATAAAATATATTATTATAAAAGAAGAGATGATGGCAATATTATATTATGTACATGTGAAAGCAAACTAAGAATGCAAATATAAAGAGCTCTTTCCATGATGTATAGCTACAATATTAAATGAGTTGTTTACTCGCCTTAGGCAATTTTAAAACACAAAATTAGGCTTCAATCTGTCCATTGATAATAAGGAAAATGAAGTATCTCTCTTCATGTCAAACCATAATTATAGGAACATTTGCATGCAGATAATTTTGTTTGTACTCATTTAGAAATACCTGCTGGGTAGGGATTATCATTGTATTCAGGATATTTCAGAGTTGTCTAGAAGCCAGAAATATCACTCAAAATAATAATAAAAAATTAGCCATTGAAATAAATTTGAAAAGGCTGAAAGAGATCCATCCTTATGAACCAAAAAATTAATATAAAATTCTTAATGTGCATGAATATATGAAACCAATTTACATCTGACAGAGGGTGCTTTTACTAGAGTTCAGCTCTAACATTGAGTTGCATAAACAAAGAAAGATGAAGTAAACAACTAGTTATTGAAGTTTATTTTCATTAATTTGCCAAGTAAAAGATATACTAAGTAGTAGTACAGAATTAACAAAAATCTAGTCTCTGACTTGGGATTTCCATGAAAAATAACTATGTTTAGTCTCTATCAGTAGAAGATCAGAGAAGGTAATCTCTCATGTTTGCTTTGAATATCTGAGTGGCATAAAGCTGATGAAGCTTTCAGTGTTTATAGGTCTTAGCCTTCCCCCACATCCCCAGTTGAGAGTTGCTCCTATTACAGTTAAATTTCAGATATGTATTTAAAAAATGTTGCAATACGTTCTTACTCTTTAATAATGATTTTAGAGATCTCTGTATTATAAGAGGCTACTGGAAAACTATCAGGTTACTCAGATAAAATTGGAATTTATGTAACAGGAATGCTTTGTGAACAGGTGTATTATAGTTTTCAATAAAACTTATTTGAAGATCATCTTTGATTTGTTATTTCATGGGTCTGTTAGACTATACAGTATGTAAGTCTTAATATTTTATTATCATACAGTAATTATAAATGGTACCAGGTCCTCTTATGGTATTATCACATATAGGTGAACTGCACTTTGCTCAATTCTCTCTGCCCACTCTCTCTTCTCATTCATTACACACACACACTAACTGACTCTCTGACTCATCACAAATATCCAGCTTCTCCTTTAATCATTCCTTTTTCAAATCAATGATTTTAATTATGACAACTTACTGGAACATTTGTAGAATTTATTTACAACATCATTTACAAGTTCCTGGTGCAATGCTAATGAACAAAATGTCTCTCTAGCCTGAGCAAACACTAACAATGTGTATGCTCTCAATGAAGAATAAGTTCTCTTAAGACATTTCACTTTATCATCCATAAGTGGATTATACATCCTTAGGTTTGAAATGGGCCTTGTGAGCACCTTCCCATTTCCCAATAGAATCATGACAGTAGATTGCCCAGATAATCAGAGTTGAAGAGAATTCATCAATGCAACAGTCAAACAATGCCCAGAAGATAACATTCCACAAAACTCTACAGGAGCTTCTCTACTAGGCCACATTATCTCCCAAGCAATGAGGTTTTAAAAATGTCTAGAGGAACAGACATAAATTCCTTCTAGTAGAGGTCAATAAATATAATCAGAATTGGTTGGCTTTGTAATAACCATCATACTACTATTGAACACTTGATCATGTCTTTCCTGGCACATTTAGTGTTATCAACAAGACCCACAAATGTTTTATACTAATGATGACACTGATTACTCAGATATATATGTGGTATACTGAAGCAATATATAATATCAGAATGTTGTGGACCATTGTTTTCTGAACTATTGTAATACATAGTAACTATCCAGTGGGATGAATCATCCAGATTAAGCCAGATGGATTTCTTTATGTACTACTATAAAGCTGTGGTGCCTTTTGCAACAGTAATTTACTCTTTAGGACAAAAATTTATTGAATAACACATCTAAAGATTAGCTATTCAGCAAGGCTGGTACACAGTGTTTTTTATTTTATTTTAATTTAGAGTGTGTGTGTGTGTGTGTGTGTGTGTGTACAAGGATCCTCATACACATCATGATTCTCTTGTAATGGTCAAAGGACAACATTCAGGAGTTGTAAACCCACCCTTTCTTCTATGTAGATGTTGGGGATCAACTCAGAGAGTTACTCTTGGCCACAAGCATTTTAGTCACTGAACCATCTTGTCAATCCTTTCTTTTTCCCTCTCTATAAATATTGCAACACTAATATTACTTATGAATATTTAACTAATACTTACTCTATGAATGATGCATTCCAGAGGTATCTTGAAAAACAAAATTTAAATCAGATATTTTAAACATAGGCCTTGATTTATGTTGAATTTAAATGAAGGCTTGAATTATCCTTCTTGTAATAAATAGAAAATATTATCTTTTTGGTGAAATAGTATTTATATTCAATTGAAGAATAAGTGCACTCAGCCATTGACTATATGCATTCTCTTACAAATCAATGATAGCATTGAGCAGAATTTTAATCATTAATGTGCTGCTTTCATGTACCTTTAAATCAAGTAAAACATGGATTATTTTATAGCAGCATTCAATTAAATATTTTGATCAATGAACCCAAGGAAATTATTTTAGAATCTGTAAAATCAATTGTGTTATTACATGTGATATTCTAATATACATTTATAATGTCTGAATTTAAATGCAATCTTTCCATATATTCTTTTAGAATGCCACTTGTCCTAAATTTGTATCTAAGAGAACATGTTAGTCTCTACATTTTTGACATTGAAAAAAATTTGATTTTATGAGTTTGATGGGTAGAGATGGAGATGTCTCTCTATTCTTAGAGTGACTCTTGGCATCCACAAAGCCCTGGATTTATACCCAGGTAGATTGCTGGTTCTTGATTTATCACCACAGCACTGGGGTGAATTTGGCTGCAGTTTCAGAGGTTGAGAAGTTTAAGTAGGTTCTTGGCTATGTAAAATTTGAAGCCATCCTAGGAAACAAGAAAATTTAAATAAAATAATTAAAGAGAAAATAGGAAGAAAGGAATGAAGGAGAGAGTGGAGTGAGAGAGATGGGAGAGGGAGGGAAGAAGAAAGGGGAAGGGCAGAAGGAATTTCTTAAACAGCAGTCCATTTGACTACTATCTTATTGTTGAATAAAATCTATTACAGAAAATTGTTTTGAAAGTGTACATTTATTCTATCACAAAGTATTTGAAGGATCCACTTTTCTCTGGCTATAATACTAAGGATTCTTGTTTCCTCTATTGTCCAAGAGGCACTCAGTTTCCACAGTCATACTATTCCCTCACTATGTGGACCAAAGAAAGGATTTCCTTTCAAGGACATTGTTCACTTGGTTGGGAAAACAGTGTCTTTGAGAACATAATATAATCACAGAACTGACAAACGTATCTGTTAATGGTTAAAGTTAAGGTATGTCTGTCAGGAATAGGAAGCTAATGGCTATATTGATAGCCTACTACAGCACCTGGCCAATCATACAGCTATGGCTTCAGAGAAAATTATTTCTTGGCAAAGTATGTTTTGGGCCTCAAATATGTTACGTCTGAGATAATTAGCTTTCTAAGATAAAAATATCAGAGATATCACATCATCTAGGAGACTCGCTGATGTATATTCAAAGAAAATAAAATCAATACTTCCCATTATATACAAAATGTGCTTTTAGACATTTTCAAACACATAAAAAATGCATTCCAATTATTCTCCTCTCCCATTGCTGTGAAACCCTCTCCATCGTGCAAATCACTTTCTAATTCTCATTTTAATTCTTTTTGTTTTGTGACCCAATGACAAATCAACATTTTTAAGAGACATGTGGACCACTTTTTTCACTAGAGAATAATTCACATCAACAGGAAATACAAGCAAACTATGTGCCCATCAACCAATAGATTGAAAAAATTGTGATTTGCACCATGTAGACAGAAAATAGAGTAAAACTGTGTCATTTCCAACAACATGCATAGGACTGGAAATATTCTGTTAAGATAATAATCTAACTGCAGAAAAATGAATGTTGTGTTGTACCACTCACAAGTAGAAATCTAACAAAAGTATTTTCACAGAAACATAAGAGAAAATTGAAAGATGCTGTTGATCTCTGGGATTGAATTAGGGAAAGGCTGGAAGAAGTTGAGGAGGAGGCCAACTGTAGGAGGACCAGCAGTCTCAACTATCCTGGACCCCTGAGATCTCTCAAACACTGGGCCATCAACCAAGCAGCATATAATAGCTGATATGAGGGTCCCAACACATGTACAGTAGAGGACTTCTGGGTCTGGACTCAGTCTAAGAACATACATCTAACCATCAAGAGGCCCAAAGGAGTGGGAAGGTCTAGTGTAGTAGGGGTTTGGGGGTGGGGACATCCTCAAGGAGATGGGGGAGGAGGAGGAGATATGAGATGTGGAAGAGTCAGAGGGTGGACCAGGAGGGAGATAAAATCTTGACTGTAAAACAAGATGAAATGAAATGAAATAAAATAAAAAAGAGAATAACTTTAAACAGTCTCCTGGATATGAAGGGCAGGACAATGAGAGAAGGTTCACTCAATGGTACTAACTTTTACATAGGGCAATAAAATATGGTAAAGAAACTGTAAGGCAGGCAGGTTACAGAATGTAGGGTAATGCCAGGGTGGGGAGCCTGGAGTTGGTGGGTGGTGGAGCACCCTCATAGAAGCAGGGGAAGGGGGATGGGATAGGTGGTTTCCATGGGGGAAACCGGGAAAGGGGACAACAATTGAAATGTAAATAAAGAAAATATCCAATAAAAAAGAAATCCATTTTTAAAAAGTTTTTCCAATGTAGAAGAGATACACACATTTACCTGATGAAAATATACAATGTATTCATGTATCAAAGCACCATCATGTTTCACTAATATAAAAAGAAATGTTTTCTCTATACCAATTTAAAGAATTTAATTTTAAAAAATCAAAGTTTACCAAATGTTTCTATTATTTTTAAACCAGTTGCTACAATTGAAAAATCTGTCTTACTGATACAACTATGACCTAGTTCATATTTCTTTTTTTTATTAGATATTTTCTTTATTTACATGTAAATTTTTCCTTTCCCAGGTTCCCCTCCAAAAAACAAACAAACAAACAAAAACAACAAGAACAAACTCCTTTTGCCTCCCCCCTCCCCATGCCTACCACCCCACCCTCTCCCACTTATTGGCCCTGGCATTCCCCTACACTGGGGCACAGAACCTTCACAAGGCCGAGGTCCTTTCCTCCTATTGATCGAATTTGCAATCCTCTACTATACACATGCTGCCAGAACATTCAGTCCCACCCTGTATAGTCCTTGATTGGTGGTTGGGTCCCTGGGAGCTCTATTTCTGATGAGTGCAAACATCAAGACTCCCAAAAACAAGACCTCACAATGCCCAGGTCAAAAGAAGAAAAACATAATTGTATTAATTAAATATGTAACTCCTTGATGATCATTAAAACATATGCCACATATAGTCAAGGGCATTTTTATCAGTTGTAGTAAATTGTGTTTGACTTCTTGGTACCATTCAGGGTGTAATCAACTTTACATTTCAATCATTCCTGTATAATCATCCACCTCAGCAACATTGTAGCCATACAGATTGTCACTCTGAGAGACGAATTAGTGTTAACATATACACAAATTCTTGCACTAGTTCCAGACACAAAGAGCTGTTGGCTTCAGAAAACTGACTCAGATAAAGCCAAAAATCCACCAAATTAGGTTCAACAAATGGATACTATTTCTATCATTTAATGTGTACTGTTTTATGTTTTGTTAATTAGTATTTTTTTAAAAATCACTGTAATTGTCAACAGCAAAACTTGTGCTATAAATAAGCCATGGCTTGAGAGAAGAAACTGAAGAACACTTAGTAATGAAGGTTTAACATCTTGGAATCACTAGGAAGTGAAAAGCAAGTACTGTTATAATTCTAAAATAATCTTGCATTTTACTATGAATCTTCAGTTTTAGACAGAATATTGAGAAATTTTGTACATGTAGATGTATTGTTGTTGTTGTTGTTGTTATTATTATTATTATTATTATTATTTCATGCACTTGTACATGAAAGTTTGTGTGTGTGTATGTATGTGTAGATGGGTAATGATTTTTTTCTACTACAGTGAGGAACTCCAGCATCAATCCCATATCACCATGCTTGGAGGTGTTAACCTTTGTTATTTGAATTGTTATGAGCCCTGGGAAGATTTCTTAAACTTTTCTTATTATTGCAAATTTCACAAATGCCATCATGGAACTTAATATCTTAAAATAATATTTTAAAGAAGTAATGTGTAAACTATAGATGATAATATTTGCTATTTTTTGGATCAACTGTTTTTTTTTTTTAATTATAGACTACAGTTGTTGTAGTTTACATTCTTCCATGTTATTATTATTATTATTATTATTATTATTATTATTATTCACTTCACATCCTGATCACAATCCCTCTCCCTTCTCTCTTCCTAGTCCTACCCTTACAAGTTCCTTTCCCCATTCCCCCAACTTCTTCTCAGAGAAGTGGAGCCCCCCTTGGGTGCCACCTCCTGGGTCTTCTAGGCCCTCAGGTCTATGCATATCCTCTCCCATTGAGGTCCAACCAAACAGTCCAACCAGGGTAGAAGTGGACCCAATAACAAAGAACATAGACTGAGACAATCCCCTTTCTGTTTGTCACAGCAAATGTTCCCCAGCCGATTTCCATTCTAACTCGCAGGCAGGCCCCTTTCATGTCCCCTCTCTCCACCCCTGATCACTATTCCCATTTCCCTTATCCCTTCATACCCTATTCACTTACCTCTCTATCCACCTCCAATGACTATTTAGGTTCACCTTCTGAGTGAGATTTGTGCATCCTCCCTTGGCACCTAATTATTATGCAGTTTCTTTGAGTCTGTATATTTTACCATGGTTATCCTGCACTTTATGGCTAAGGTCCACTTATAAGTGTGAACACACTATACATGTCTTTATGGTTCTCCCTCGGGATGACATTCTCAAGTCCCATCCATTTTCCTTACAAATTCATGATTTCTTTATTTTTAATAGCTAAATAGTATTCCATTGTGGAGATATATAGTATTTTCTTTATCATTTCTTCAGTTGAGCGACATCTAGTTTGTTTCTAGTTTCTGGCTATTACAAGTAAAGCTGCTATGAACTTAGTTGAGCGAGATTCCCTTGGGTAGTGGGATATCTTTTTGGTCTATGACCAGGAGTGGTACAGCTGTGTTTTGTGGTAGAACAATTCCTAGTTTTCTGAGAAACTGCTGAATTAATTTCCAAACTGTTTGTACACATTTCTATTCCAACCTGCAATAGAAGAGTGTTCTCTTTGCTCCAGAATTTGTCAATATGTATTATCACTTGAGTTTTTCATCTTAGCCAGTCTGACAGCGGGGATTTTAGTGTCGTTTTGATTTGCATTTAGCTAATAACCAAGGACTTTGAAGATTTTCTTCAGTACTCCTTGGCTGTTCGAAATTCTTCTGCTGAAATGCTCTGCATAGTTCTATACCCCAATTTTTGATTGGGTTATTGGAATTGTTGATGTCTAATGTACAAGTTTAGGATATTAGCCCTCTTTTGGATAGAGGGCTGGGAAAGATCCTTTTCCAGTCTGTCATCTGCCATTTTGTTCTACTTATTGTGTTCTCTGCTTTACAGAAGATTTTCAGTTTCAGGAAGTCCCATTTATGTAACTAATTCTTAAACACATTGTGTTATCCTCACCATAACATATCTACTGACAGGCCTATGTCCCCTTGCATGATGATACAATATTTCAAGCTCATTTGCATAGTTTTTAAAAGAGGTGTAAAAAATGAAGACTTGTCAGGTACTGTCAGAGCCACTCAGGAGACAGCTACATTAGGCTGGCTTGTCCTTCATTCAATCTCTGCTCCAGATTGTTCTAGCAGCATGTGTATAGTAGAGGATTGCAAAGTCGATCATCAATGGGAGGAGAAGCCCTTGGCCCAGTGAAGGTTCTGTGCTCCAGTGTAGGGGAATGCCAGGGCCAATACGTGGGAGAGGGTGGGGTGGCAGGCATGGGGAGGGGGGAGGCAACAGGGGTTTGTTCTTGTTGTTTTTTGTTTTTGTTTTTTTGTTACTTTTTGTTATTTTTTTGGAGGGGAAACTGGGAAAGGAGAAATCATATGACATGTAATTGAAGAAAATATCTAAGAAAAAAATGAATATTTGGGAAATAAGTGGGTTTTTTATCACATACATAAAACTGAGAATGAAAATATTGTCGATATTTCTGGAAGTTCATGTGTGGAATTTTTGATAATTCTACTTTTTGTAACAATTATGGGCATCTGTGAGTATAATAAAAATTATGGAACTTACACTTAAACAAATAAACAAAAGAAACAACAAACTGGGTCATCTAAGTAGCTCCTATTGAACTCAAACTTGTGATGACTTCACAAGTTTGTTTTTCAATTTGTTTTTAAAATTTACAGGAGAAAGAAAAAGAACAGAGTTCTGAGACAGATCTCCAGTTGTGGAAAAATATGCTAATGACTCTTCTCGCGGCAGTTATAAAGTACCTGATGATGACAATGTAAAATCGAGAACACTTGGAAGCATGGTCGAGGGTAAGGTCCATTCTGTTGGGGAAACACAGTAGCGGAGGAGGAGGACCTGAAGACAGTGCATCCACTGTCACGAACTTGAGACATAGATGCAGTCATTCAGAAACATTCTCAGTAATATACCTAAATAAATATCCCTATAACATTCTGAATCATCTACAATCATTGATGAGTGATAAGTACCCTAACTTCACTCCTTGCCAATTTGAAATATACATATGACTGTGATCATTGCTTTTACCCCGGATCCACGAATATCAGGTTCATTTAGTAATATAGAGTGCATTTGGTCCATCTATAAAAGTCCCCAGGGATTTTAATACTCTCTAGAGTTGTTTAAAAGTTTAGTGTATTTAAAGACTAAAGGCAATCATTTAATTGTGGTACCTAATAAAAATAAATACATTGAATGCATAAATTTCTGACATAAAAATAGTTTCAATATGTTAATCACTTTCAATTTGTAATTGTATAGAGTTAACCTTCATAGCTTCAATTAGTAGCCTTTCTTGGCATCTTTGCAGATAATGTACAATGAGAATATATGTATATATGATGAATAATAAACATCACAAATGTACTCCTTGCCAATTTGAAATACACATATGACCGTAATCGTCACTTTTCATACCTGGTTCCTAGAATATCATGTTCATCCAGTAATGTAAAGTGCACGTGGCACGTGATATATATATATATATATCACGTGGATGGGGCACACTGACCCTGAGAAACTTTGGTGATAACTTATGTGAAATTCTAGTTCTCATATCTTTTTTAAGTCTAAGAAACTTGAACCCTGATGATGATAACTGCCAAATTTTGTTACTAGCTGTAGATGAAGCCTGACTGCCTTCGAACATATTTGGAGATAACCTCCATATACTTGTCTTGGACCATAATCTGTCTTGTTTTTGCTTCAAGAAGAGAATCCCCTTAGTTGTCTTTATAGTTTAAACTTTCTTTCTTTTCCTTTTTTCTTTTTATTAATTTTTAGCTGCATTTTAATACTTTTTAATTAGATATTTTACTTACATTTCATACGATATCTCCTTTCCCAGTTTCTCCTCTGAAAAAAAGGACAAAAATACAATAAAAAAATAAAAAGAAACAAAAACAAAAACAAACCCCTGTTCCCTCCCACCCTCTCCTGCTTACTGGCCCTGGCATTCCCCTACACTGGGGCATAGAACCTTAACAGGACCAAGGGCATCTCCTCCCATTAATGACATGTTTGGCCATCCTCTGCTATACATATGCTGCTGGAGCTATTAGCCCCACCATGTGTACTCTTTGGATGGAGGCTTAGTCCCTAGGTACTCTGAGGGTACTAGTTAGTTCATATTGTTGTTCGTCCTAAGGGGTTGCAAACCCTTCAGCTCCTTGGGTTCTTTCTCTAACTCCTTCATTGGGGACTCTGTACTCAGTCCAATGGGTGGCTGTGAGCCTCTACTTCTGTATTAGTCGGGTACGGTCAGAGCCTCTCAGGAGACAGCTATATTAGGCTCCTGTCATCCAGCACAGATATAGGGTTGGTAAAGATGTTTTCCAAATCTGTTGGTTGCCGTTTTGTCCTATTAACAGTGTCTTTTCCCTTACAGAAGCTTTGCAATTTTATGAGGTCCCATTCGTCAATTTTTGTGCTTAAAACATAAACTATTGGTGTTCTCTTCAGGAAAGTTTCCCCTTTGGCCATGTGCTCAAGGCTTTTCCCCACTTTATTTTATACTAATTTCAGTGTATCTG
>JADRCD010087050.1:0-14582 GCA_019843815.1 Montemys delectorum | reverse complement strand
TGAATGTATTTTTTTCTCAAATAATGCTTATTTGTAATAAGTATCTAAGCTAAAATAATTTCAATTATTCACAAACTTGCCAATTAAGGAAATATAGACAAGACAGTATACAAATTTAATGTACATATCATAATGAATCCTTTCAAAGTGAAGGTCTCTCATGATATCCACACAGATAATAAATATAAGATTTCAACTGGGTGGTAGTAGTACATGCTTTTAATTACAGCACTTGAGAGGCAGAGGCAGGCCTCCCAATCTGCTCTACAGATTGAGTTCCAGAACAGCCAGGTCTACATAGTGAAACTCTGCCTCCAACAACAACAATACAAACAAGCAAAAATGGAAATATAATACTTATGTCTTATAGTTATGTGTGATAGTCTATTGTATGACTATTACTTTTAAATCCATTCTATTCAGCTTAAAATATTTGGGATTTATTAGCACTAATGCTGTAAATACATTTTTGGGTGAATATGAACTGACCTATTTGTTATGCATGTAGGAATTAAATTCATAGATCATAGGGTTTGCATGTGTAAGATGTTGTATATGTTGCCAAGATGTTATTAAAAGTGCTTCAGGACTGTCATGGGGAGTAATAATACTTATAATTCAAGAGGCTGAGGCAGGAGGACAGTCTGGAATATATTGTGAGATTGTGAGTTAAATACTACTTTCAAAGAACCTTCAAAAAATAAACAAAAAGCCTTCAAATTAATGTTCTAGTTTATATTCCTCGCAACTTCCTGGTTGACTAACTGTCCAAATTCTTGCTGACACTTTCTGTCTGTGCTTGTTTTTGTATCTGTGTCTGCTGTTCAGGGATTTATCTTCTGGTGTTCACTATGGAATGAGCCTCCCTTCTTGGGAATCAATGAATTAAGGCATGCTTTCATGACTCAATTAGATATTTTATGTCTCTATCATTTTCAATAAAATGTCTGCTCCTGAAATTTAAGCATTTATTATTGAATTATATGTTACTGATTTTGTTATTTCTGTACTTTTGAAGCTGTTTTATATCTGCGTTGGAATATTTGCTTCTCCCTATTTTATCCTTTGATCTCTTTTGATTACCAAAGAATTTAGTTTTATTTACTTTTTGTGCTTTAGAGTGTAAGATGGGGCGTCTATCTGTTCTGTTTTAATGTAAAGTTATGTTGTGATTGATCAATTGATCAAACATTAGTCATTGATAAAAAAACATTGTGTCATTAACAAACTGTTTGAGATGTTTTCTTTCATGAAGTGACTTTATTTGTTTAACTCTCCCTCTTTCTATTCAGTGGTAAGCTCATGCATCTCTGCTGTTTAGAAAACACATCTTTAGATGGCAAGTAATGATAATAAATTAATTTATAGGCAAAGATTAAATCTGGGCTCCTAGGTAACATGGCTGAAAAATAATGCCACCGATTTGTTTGTAAAGTGTTCTCTCCCTTTTTCCCCTCCAATATGTCCTTAAATTGACACTATGCTTTCTGTTCACAGTGACACTAGTTCAGGCCCACATCAGTTCTTGCTTCTGCCATCACAGTTTTTTCTACTTTATCTGCATTTTTTTTCATTTTTCTTTTCTAGGATAATCAATGTTATCTTTCTATCCTTCAAATTACTTTATTTCTCTGTGAAGATTTTCTCACTTTCTGTCAAACTGCTTTTCAGTCATTTTTTAAGGTTTATTTTTAATTGTGTGTGTGTGTGTGTGTGTGTGTGTGTGTGTGTGTTTGTGTGTGTGTATATGAATGTAAACATGAATATTGATACTTGTGGAGGCCAGAAAAGGGGAGCTGGACACTCTGGAGTTCCAACCTCAGGCAGTTTTGTGCCAACACTATCTGTACTCAGAACTGAATTTAGGTCCTCTTGAAAGAGCAGTATACACTCTTAGCAGCAGAACCATCTCTCCAATCCCCCTTTTTTTTATTCATTCTTAAAGGTTCAGCTCAGACTTGAAATAATTTGTCCATCTATGTCTCATTCTTGATTGTCTAGTGTTAGTTATTTTTTTTTCTATTTACTGGCTGCTAACTATATCATTTATTTATTTATTTATTTATTTATTTATTCTGTATCTCCATATCCATCTTTTTTATCCTAGTTTCATTTATTCTAGTCCACAAGTAAACAAATAAGAAATAAATTGTTAGATAGTAACACTTAGATAAAGTATTAAAGCACAACATTAAATGTTAAGAGTTCAAAATTTAGAACACGGAAACTGAGACATAAAGAGATGTCTCTTCCCACTCACATGTAAACAATTTTAATAAATTTTTTTCAATGAAGCACACTACATTTTCCTGTTTCTGTCACTAAGATACAACTGTGATGAAGATCTTTCAGCATCTACTGCATCTATCTATCTTTACACACAGGATCTTTTGTGGAAAACTCTTAAGGCTAATCAAAAGTTTCAGGTATGCATACCTAGTACGTACTAGAACATATTTTTTTTTTTTAATTAGAAAAATTTCTTGCAACACTGTATTGTTATTACGCCAGACAAACGAATAGTTCTTTTTGGTTCCATTGTATATTAAGTCCATATTAAAATTTGCATAGTTATCTGAAGAATGGCTTATCACAGTTGCTTTGGATAACATTGCAACAAGCTTGTTCGATGCATTGCTGTTTATATCTCTTGACTTGTTTCATTCTTTCTGTGGCCCATTCATTCTTTTTTATTCCATTTTTGGTACTAGATTTTTGTAAAGGGTTCATTATATATCCTTCACATTATTTTTTGTACTATTATTAATTAATGTAATGTCAGTAACACCCACAGCTCTACCTTTAATAGAGTTAGCTGTGAATTTTGAGCAGATTTAAGTCTCAGGGTTTGATTTTGTTTGTGTTGCAAGTGTACTTTGTAGACAATTTTGGTGTCATACTGCTCACATCTTAGGACCAACTTTCTGTTCATTTAACCATTATTGATGCCCAGAATAATTAATGAATACTGGACTTGGTAATCCAACCCCATCACTATGAAATACCTCTAAAGCTCTAAGCTTATGTTTTCATTAATTTATGATCATTGTCTAAATCCATTATTTATTTCATTAAGATTTGCAAGACAAAGATTTTCTATTGTATCATTTCTTCCATATTTCCACCTGGAATCTTCAGCAAAAAGATTTTCCTTTATCAGCTAGAGCTCTTTACTTACCTTGAAAGCAGCACACAGTGTGATGGCTTTCTTGTCTTACTAACTAATGTTCTCATCTACTGCTTTGGTCTTCCCAAGGACACCCTAGAAGACATAGCTTTCCCATTCTTTCTTTTGAGATTCATTTTTAATTCCTATTTCTGTGTTTGTTGTGTTTTAATGAACTACATTCATCAGACCTTTGATGCACCCATTGCTCCTCCCTTGTCCAAATGAGAAGTCTGCCTTCTCTTTCATCTTTGTCCACTAATCTTTAAAATTTCCTCCCATTCTTATACAAATACCCTTGGATATTTCAGACATGAACCTGGAGTCTTCCATATTTCTAAGACATTTGATTTCTTGGCCAAAACTAGAAAGTATTTAGCTCTGAAGATAAGAGAATACAGTATGTTATTTGTGCTTGGTAGTTTCAGATAAACTTGAAACAAGCTAAGGTCACCAGAGGAGAGTGATCCTCCATTGAGAAAATGTCTCCATAAGACAGAGCCCTAAGCAAACCTGTAGGGCATTTTCTTAATTAGTGATTGATGTGGGAAGTTCAGCCCATTGTGGCTAGTCCCATGCCTGGGCTGGTGGCCATAGGTGCTATAAGAAAGCAGACTGAGGAAGCCATGTGGAGCAACCAGTAACCAGCACCCCTCCGTGGCTTCTGCCTTAGCTCCTGCCTCTAGGTTCCTGCCCTGATTAAGTTCCTGTCCTGACTTCCTTCAGAGAGTGACTACAGTGTTGATGTGAAAGCCAAATAAACTCTTTCCTCCCAGGTTGATTTTGTTCATGGTGTTTCATCACATCAGCAGTAGCAATCCTAACTAAAACAAAGCTGTTAGCATTCTGTCTATGCTCCTCCCCACAGTTACCTCGAACAGTCAGGTATTCCTGGCCCACTTAAAAGGGACTGCTTGTCCCCTCTTCTCTCTCTTACTCCTGCTTCCTGCTTGCTTCTCTCTTGCCCTCTTGGGCTCTTCCCTTCCCTCTCTTTCCACATGGTCATGGCCAGCCTCTACTTCTCTACTATCTCCCTCTCTCTGCCTTTCTCTGCCTCTACTACCCTCTTAGCCCCCTTCCCCATGCCATGAATAAATCCTACTCTATATTATACCATCCTGTGGCTGGTCCTTCAGGGGGAAGGGATGCTTTGACATGGGCCTGCTAAGGCACTCCCTCCCCCCATACCTCACCATATCCCCATTGAACATATCCTATCTCTCTTTAATCTTTTTACGAACACATCAAAAGCACATATAGTGATATTTCTTTAGTGGGTTTTTTTTAAAATTATTCTTATTTATTTGGTGCAGGAGTAGCTTAAACATGATATCTGTCACCGATAATTATCCTAAATTAAAAACAAAATGTCATTAGTCATGTTAAAATAGAATAAAATTAATCTTACCGCATTGCTAGTAGAAATGTATAAATACACATAAAATAACTCATATTACTGTGTATTTATATCACAATGACACACATGTAAACCAATATGAAGTAAATATCTCCCCTTTTCTTACTCTGTCCATGTCAACCATTAGATGAATTAGAGCATTTATCTTTCATTTATTCTACAGTAAGACACTTTTTTTTTGAGACATGGTTACACTGTGTAGCTCTGGAAGTCCTGGAATTCATTCTGTAGACAAGGCTGGACTTAAACTCAGAAATCCGCCTGCCTCTACTTCCCAAGTGCTGGGATTAAAGGTATGTGCCATCTCTGCCCGGCAGTAAGACAATTCTTGAAGGTTCCTCCAAGTTAAAAAAAAAACTGACAAGATTTAGGAAGCAAAAAATATATTAACCTAGGAAAACAAAGAAACGATTTCCTAAAATGACCAACATCTGGGTCTGAAAACTCATTTAATCCATACTGAAACAGTCAATTCTGGTTTTAGGCAGGAAACAGAAGAAACCAATTCATATGCCCTTTGGTCAGACAAGTACAATGCTTGGGTAAATTAAATAATTCAGATAAAAAGTGACTCCATGCAGAATGAAATGGGAAATCTAGAGACCCTGCAGATCCCTTTCTTTCAAGGAAGAATATTTGTATCTGCACTGAACATCCCTAGACAGATTACAGTTTAATGTTGCTGAATGAATTCTTATCAGTTAGCATCAGAAAATGGATAAAATACAATTATGGGAAACCATATGAATATTCATAACATCAACTACACGGAGTACAGAAAGTGGAATTGTGTGGGGAAAGAGAAAACAAAATGAAATGAATACACACTGTTTTGTTGTCTTTTCTTTTTTTTTTTTTTTTGGTTTTTTGAGACAGGATTTCTCTGTGTAGTCCTGGCTCTCCTGGAACTCACTCTGTAGACGAGGCTGGCCTCAAGCTTGGAAATCTGCCTATCTCTGCCTCCCAAGAGCTGAGATTAAAGGTGTGTGCCACCATTGCCCAGCTGACATACTGTTTTTTTATATAATGAAAATGTGTGATTTTCACTGATTCAGGATCATAACCAGAGATAGGGCAGAATATATTATTTGCAATAAATAACCAACACTGATATATATTTGGTAGTTTTAGATGATAGGCAAGCCTACTCAAAAAGTGCAGATCACAAAATTATGTCAGGTTTAAACCTCCAGAGCTGCCATTGATAAAATTACTAAAAAATAGAATAATAGATGGTTGAAAATTAGAAAGTAAATCCCACCATTTGTGAGTAATTAGTGTTTCTATGAGAGGAGATGAAAGCAAATTCTTTTCATATGTTACAATCTGATTATGGTTTCTCCTCTCTCAAATACAAAAATAAAAATTGAATTTTATAGAAAGCAATACTGATACATATCTAAAATAATGAATGAAGTTATAAAAAAGACAGAAGTAAAAGAGAGAGAGATAGAGATAGATAAAGAGAGAAGGGAGGAGGGAGGGAGGGAGAGAGAGAGAGAGAGAGAGAGAGAGAGAGAGAGAGAGAGAGAGAGAGAGAGAGAATGATAAAAATCATAACATATGAAGACTAGGTCATAGTATGATTTTCTTTCCTGAACATTTGAGCATAGAATTTCAACTTTATAAATCTTAATATACAAAAGTGACGATCAGAAATTTTGAGATGAAATAAGTTGTTCATATATGAAATAGTCCTAAATAAATGATTGCATATATATGTATATATACGTAGTTGTGTGGACATAGGCAACGGGATAACTCATCCCTGCTGTGGTTTTAGTGCTCATGTTGTGCAGCCTATATCCTCAATGTGGTGGCACTGAGGCAGTGGACTCTAACATGATGGTGCCTAGTGTGAGGAAATTAAGTTGTGGAGTTTTGCTCAGGAAGGGATTTAAGTTGGTCTGGCAGAGTAACATTCCCCTTGAGGGTGGATTGTGATAAAGTGAGGCTGCCCAAAACTCTCATCCTCATTGCATAGGGTGGTGCCCTTTCCATCTCTTTACCTTGCTGTGACCCAAGCAAGGGGTCTTAACCTGAGGCCAGACAGTCCTAATCTCACACTTGACTTGCAGCCCCCAGCACCCAACAACAACAACAACAACAACAACAACAACAACAACAACCCAACCTTACATAAGTATTTTGCCATTGCAATGGTAAATGTTCTAGAATAGACGTGGTGAAAGTTCTGAAACCTGTTCATCTGGAATCCTAGTTAAGGGACAATAAAGAATGCAAGGACCAATATTTGAAAATTTGACATTAAATCACAGAGCCAAGAACAAGTACACATTTCAAGCAAAACAAATAGAAAAGGTCAGCTGAGAAGAATATTTTCAAATTGCCACAGGCAAAGTGTGAAAAAAAGTTAAATGGACTATTCAAAAGATGGCACAAGAGCCTACCAACAGCATCGGTATAAGACTGTGTCCTCAAAACAGCTTGTAGGTTAGAGGTGGCAACCTGGAAACACATAAAAATGAGGATAGAAAGACATATTTTGAAAGATTCTCAAATCATGAGAATTGTCAGAAGGCTGCAACAAAGACTTGCTACAGGAGAAAGAGAAAATGGTGCCGGCTGGAAATTCAGTAGGGCATGAATTAATAGAGTGAAAATGGTAGAGTGAGATTATTTCAAGGGAATGCTACACATGTGGAATGACATTAGTAATGATGGCAGGTACAGACACTATACATTTCCATAATTTGTTTTTATTGAAATAAAGCCTCTTTATCCCTCCCTTCTCCCTCTCTCCCTTCCTTGCCCCCCCTGTCTTTCTTTTGTGTGAGGTGTGTGGGTGTGAGTGCCATAATATAACATGTGAAAATCAGAGACAGTGTGTGGGAGTCAGATTTTCAGATTTTTCCCTCCCCAACAGTGTCCCAGGGATGAAACTCGAGAGTCATCACACTTGGCAGAGAACACCTTTATTTATTATCTTGCTGGCTCAATGCATGCTGTTTGTAAGTCCTCAGCTTCTGAGAAAACCAGTTTAGCTTTTCTTTTTATGACTCTTCTGAACTTCCCCTTCTTCATGAGAACAAAATCTAAATTTATCCCTCCTTCATTTTTTTCTGAATACTTGTGCCCTTGCAGCAAAATCTACAACCTGGATGTGTCCCAAGGAAAGGAACTGTCCACATGCTACAAAGCCTTACTGCCTGGCAGCTGTCCAAATCTACCATCTGAGTTTGTTGTAAGTGTTTAATTCAGTGTTCTCAGATGTTTTCTGTAGGCAGTTTTACTTATATTGTGTAATGTGCAGGTATCAAAAATGGCTCATGGACACACACAACTAACAAACTGCTGCTCATGTTATTAAAACTTCCTTTCTTCCAAATCAATAGACAATAAAATAAATGTATAAATAGCAGAACATACAAAACTACATCATAACATAGCCACATACGAATAAAGCAAAAAGCAAATGAATTGCTAAAAGAAAAGAAGTACATCTAATAAAATCATAGTAAAACATCAAGGGAACCAGGAAGAGAATTAGTGCCTTGTAAATGCCAGGCGAGCATTTACCCCTTGAGTGAGTGAGATCTGTAGATCAAAGGCATTACTCAAAAGGAAAGGATGAGCACATAGAGTTAAAAATTTAAGTCAACCTAAAATTCTCAGGAAGTACTCAGAAAGCTAAAGAAAAACCTCAAATACAAAACATGAATATGAATTAAAGATTTGAATTATTTTCCTCAAAATTAAAGTAAGATATTATATCAATAATACATCCACATAGTGCTTGTGAATGATTTCTCTATGATTACTATGAGGTCAATGTGACCCTTTGAAATTCATGCAATGAAATATTATTCCCCAATATGATGCTGTCAAGAAGTAGGTCCTTTAGGAGATGATTGGTCTGTGGAAATGGATGTCTCTTGAAGGGATTAGTGCCTGTGAACTTTCCACTGTACAGATACAAAGCAGTGTTTGCAAGATGGCAAATGTAAGATCCATATGAGAGCACACCAAGGAAGCATCTTCATCTCTATGTCCGATCTCTGAAGTTGGAATGATATCATTTTTGTTTAATTAAGCCACCCTGCCTACATTAATTTATGACAGATCCAGAACAAAGCCTGACAAAGGCAGAGAGAGAGAGAGAGAGAGGTGCTAAATCCCACAGATATACTGAGACATTTAAGAAAAAAATAGTTGACAGACAATGAAAATCAGTTAAAAAGTTTAAGATAGGGACACCAAAGCACCCACTCTGACTACCCTGGCAGAGGGTGAAATAAGGGGAAGGGTGCAACAACAGATACACAAGCACCTGCTGCAGGTGCCACTATGGTGAACAAAATTGTGATGGAGAGGTGAGACAGATGAGGCATTCAGGGAGAGATGGAAGGTAAAGTGAAGCTCAGGGGTTTGTATACTGTGGAGAAAGGTAGAAATTGATACTAAATGATGGTGAAGAACTGGCAGATATGAGGAGGCCATGGTGCGATCCTGGCCCTGGATGTTGCCAAGGACCATGTCTCTGTCTGTGGTCCTGCTACAGTTGGGGTCTGTGTTAATAATGTCTGTGGCTTGAGTGACCACCAAAGCCAAAGAATTCTGTGATCTGAGAATTGGTCATCTGAGATAACCATGTGGTCATCTGAGAGCCATGCTGCCATGGAGAGTCACGCTGTTTTTGAGTGACCTGTGCTACCATCTGAGGACATGAGAAGTTCGGGCCCCAGGATGCTGCAGTGGGAGAGGCACATCTGGGTTCGTGGTCCTATGGCCACCAGGGCCATTGTTGTATTGATGTTATAAGCTCCTGTTGCCACCAAAGGCCATGAAGATATCCTTGGTCTATACCGTCCTCTGAGTTATTGTACTGAGCTGGTCCCACTCCTTGCTTGGACAACACAGTAGAGGTGACCCTGGTGACAGGGGTACAGGCAAGCCAGACTAAGGGAATGAGTGAGAGATAACTGGCCCACCCTTTAACTGCTGTGAGATGGCGTGGGCAAGAGAGAGATGTCCTCCTCTTTGCCCCTCATAACCTGTGACAGGTGGGTAAACTGGCTCTGAGTGAATGAGAATGAGAGAGCTAGCTACGACCCTTACTGGTCCCTGTATTTGGAAGAGCTTGGCCCACACCTTACTTGAGCATCACAGTAGAGCTGGTCCTCGTGCTATGGTGAGGATGTGACAGCCCTTGAAGACATGAGAACTGGAGAGAAGACCCGAGCTTACCATTTTTAGCATTGGATGACCTAGCTGGGGCAGTGCTGGAGTGCTTGCCCTGATGATGCAGGTGAGGGAGAGCTGTCAGGATGACCAACTTAGCTACTTCCCCAGTCCAGATCCAGGGTTGTGATTTTGCCCACTCCAGCATCTGTTATCTGCTAGCACATATGAAAGGCTGGTCCTGCAGATCCAAATCTGCAGTTTCATGACCCAGGACAACTACAGTATATCAGAAAGGAGTTCCTATTGGGGTCTAGTATAGATAGTGTAACAGAAGGCAGAGGCCTCAAAATAGATGAATAGCTTATTGCAATGAATATTGCAAGTAAAGAATGTTTGGACAAAAGGGTGTACTGTGTACACTGTATCACACTACAGATTCTGGACAAGATTTTTTTTTAAAATTTCTTTACCTTGTTTTATTCTGTTTTGGGGGAGAGGTGGCAAGGGAAGGAGCAGATATGAAAGAGTGGGAGATGAGTTGGATTGGGGTGCATGATGTGAAATTCACAAAGAATCAATAAAAAGAAAAAAAAAGTTAGATTACTTTGCCTTCACCACTGGCCAAAACTAAGCCAAACTAACCAACCAAGCAGCCAATCATACATAAGAAACACATTAATCCTGTGGCTCAGTCACAGATCAGCAACAGTTCTAGGCTCCAAGTGTGCAGCTGCTCAGACCACACTCAAACATATAGTTCCAATGTTTCCTAGGTGGTGTTAGTTTATAAAAGCCTCCCAGGAGGTTGTAATACATAACTAGAGTTGAGAACTAATGAAATACTGCACAGAATAAATGTTATTTTAATAAAGTTAATATCACATTGTATATTAAACTGTATCCTACAGAGAAAATCCTTTAAACAGCACCTACAAATTATTCATAAAATTGCTCATATAGAAAGTCACAAAGAATCCTCAGTAAAACCTGTAATGGAAAAGTAATGCAGTCTTAAGGACTCTAGTAACAGTGTAATGAAATGACATTGGAAATAAAACACAAAATACATTTTAGCCATTAAATATGAAGCAAAACTCCAAACTTCAACTTAATATTTAGAAAATAGAACAATGATAAATTATAGTGATTTTAATTACTGTTATAATTACTATGTGTATATATAAAATGTATGGCTGAAAGTTTATTTGGAGAGAAATTAATACTGTTCATTTCATTACTAAATGAGTCCACAGCCATACCACCATGAACTCACCCAATTTAATCATTACTAAGTAAAGCATATGGTAAGAAAGAAAGAATTAAGTGCTTGCTTTGTGATTTAGTATTTTCTTTTAGTGGGAGGATGCACTCAGAGAGGAAAGTAATGCCTTGGTTAAAGTACTTGTCAGTTAGATTTCTTAGTAAACAAACTGGGGCCAACAAAATTGCTTAGTGGGTAAATGTGCTTTCCACCAAGACCAATGGCTGTGTTCAGTCCTCAGAAATCACATGGTAAGAAGAGAATCACCTTCTCCAAGCTCTCCTCTGGCTTTTCACACCTATGCTTTGGTAAATCCATACTCCCCCTCGCGCCTCACATTCATATACACAAATGAATCGATTCAATAAGAAGAAAAGGTGGGCTACAATTTTCATGGAGGAAAATATCTTAAAATATATGTAATATTTTATTTTTTGAAAATTGTATAAATAGACCAGTGTATTCTGATCATATTCAACCTCTGTCCTCCTCATGTCTTGCAGATCTGTATTATACTTCAAACCCATCCCAATTTCATGTTCTCTTTTCTTTTTTTAAGCTATCAAGTCCAATTTCTGCTTCCCATTAACTCATAGATATATGGTCATGCACTGGAGTGTGCTCAGTCTACCAGGCAACAAAATACTAAGAAAACTAACTTCCTACCCCTAGATACCATCAACTCTCTATTGTCCCTCAGCTGTAGGTGACATCTGTGAGCCCCATCCCCTTGCTTTATGCTTGGATGTTGATTGGCTTGATCATGTGCCGGTCTCATGCCTGTAAGTTCAAGAGTGTGGAAGTCCTTCTATGCTAGGAGGACATTGCTTCTCTCCAGTCTTGCCCAACCTCTGGCTTTTACAGTCATTTCAGTATTGCTTCTCTGATATTCCCTGATCTTTGGCAGGAGATAACAAAGATTTTACTTGTAACTGAACACCCTATGCTCATACTCTGCCCTTGGACCAGTTGTGAAGTTCCATGTTTACAAGAAGAAGTTTCTTTTGTGGGGCTAGAGGGTTGTACTAACATGGACATAAAAATACAGATTTAGAGCACAGTTTGATATTTTGTCCATACAGCAAAATAAGAGTTGTAGGTTCATCCACAGGCCCTATGAGCTCCTTAACCATTGGTTCTTGGCTAGTTTTATAGTACTAGATATACATTTCCTTCTGTGGACTATGTCTCAAACCTATTTTTTTAAATGAGTATTTACTCTCAAACATTTAGTTCACTATTTTACCAGTAGACATATCTTGCCATCTAGGCTCTTATTGCAAGGCATGGGGTTCATAATTGGGTAAAACCGTTGGCAGCTCCTGTCCCTCAGTATCATATATACTGCCTTACAAAATTGTGAAAGTTAGCCAGCAAGAAGGACTCTTCTGGTTAG
This sequence comes from Montemys delectorum, assembly GCA_019843815.1. Lineage (NCBI taxonomy): Eukaryota > Metazoa > Chordata > Mammalia > Rodentia > Muridae > Montemys > Montemys delectorum. The sequence continues at coordinate 2,197 of JADRCD010087050.1, read as the reverse complement.
TACTGACTTGATTTGTCCATGTCTTTGGCCCAATGTATACATGGTCTTCAGCAATAGACTCTTGCTATCATGGTGGGTAGCAATGGTGATAGTCTAATTTGTTATGGAGATCTCTGACCAATAACTTTTTGAAAGTATCTGACATTTGGCACTGTGTTTGTTTGTTTTGTTTTGTTTTTGTCAGCCTGTAACTCTAATTAAACATTTTTATATAAATACATTTTGTGTGTGTGTGTGTATGTGTATGTGTGTGTGTGTTGGAAGCTTATAAAGTAATAGATATATTATCTACAGAAAATATTACTAGCCAAACAGCTATTAAATTAATTTTTTTAAAAAAATGCATTAGCTTGCAAAATTTTGTGAAAAAATAAAACTAATTTCTTTCAGTTTTCAGACACGCATTTGTTTGAAACATGATTGTCAAAGAGAAGCTTTTGTTCATTGTAAGAAGTGAGAAAATAGATTGGTATGTACCTGAGGCAGATGAAGAATGAGGAGATATACTTCCTCAATGTGATGGTCCTAGATAATTTTTCACATGAGTTTATTCCAACTGACAGGATTCCAAGTCTTAGTCAATGCAACATTTAAAACCATATAAATTAAAATCAATGTAAAATGTCCAGCAATACTGAGTAACAAAAATATCAATGTTATTTCAAATTACTGAGATAAGTTAATTATCAGAGATAATGAGAATTACCTAGAAAATCAACAAAATAGGAGATAGAATAAAACTTCAACATAAAAGTGTGCTGTAATATTATAAAAGTAAAACTTGCATATAAATTTTGTCTAAAAAATTATAAGCCCATTTAGGAGGTGTAAAGATGTAGGTATACAGAGAATAAATGAAAGTGTCCTCTTTAAAAATGAGGTAATAGTAAATTATTCAAATATAGATGAAGAACAACTGTGTAACTACATAAAAATATTAAAATCTTGTCTAACTTTTTATGATAACTAATTATTAAGAATGAATTAAACTTGACTATATTTAATAATGAAATATTGGAAGCTAGAAAAATGGATAATTATATCTAATTTTCAAGAAGAATATATCTGTAACATCAAAGACAAAAATAATAAGGTAAATATTAACAAATATGGCTAGGAAAATATTTATAGATCTAATATACCAATGTAACATTAGAAAGCAAATGGTGAATTTTTACTTTGATTTATGATGGAGAAATAAAGACTAGGATTTTCTTACTATCTTAACAAATTATTAAAGTAAAATATATGAAAAAATGTTTTGTTTTTTTTACTTTGGACAACAGGCTACACTGACAAGTAATTTTTAAAGAGAAGAAATAAATGTTAGTTTCTATTGATTGCAAATAATTTCAAGGCTGCAGATCAGGGAAGGAGTCCAAATAATCTGGTATTGTCCCTGATTGAGGCACGGGTCAGTATGTGAGGAGCATACAGCAGATACAATTCTCAGGGTAGAGGACGGGAGAAGAGAGTTGCCTAGTTAAGGAGTTCTAGTTAAGGGAGACAGAAAGCTCTTCCCCTGGATGCTCGGCATAAAGGGTTTATATCTAAAAGCCTCAGGTATACTGAAAAACTCCAGAAGAAAAGTGAACTTGACTGACAGAAGCTGAGGAAGCTTCCAAATGGCCTCCTTCCTATACAACTAAAGCCCTGCGCCCACTGTGCTGTCCACGTCTGTCCCTGCCGGGAGTCTCTAGCCTTTCAGTTGCTCTGAGCAAAGAAACAATTCAGCATCTGCTTCCTATTATCTATAAGTGGATTCAATTAATCCCAATCTAGCACGGAGATGAGAATAGATCCATAAAAATGCACTGAGATGAAGAAAACACCAACAACTTAGAAGCCCTGGAACAATTCCTTTAGTACACACAGCCCTGGAACTAGTTCCTACCAAACGGTATTGTAAAAAACAAAACAAAACAAAACAAACAAACAAACAAAAAAAACCAAAGCAAAATACCAGTGATCAGGGGTCCAGGAAACATTCTGAGTACCTGGAAGAATGATGAATCAGCTTTAGATGGAAGAATGCTCTGTTTGATTTCGTCAGAGACAAAAAACAAAAAACAAAACAACAAAAAAAACCCAAAACAAACAAACAAACAAAAAACTTTAGAAGGATTCAGACATTTCCAGTATTTTAACTAAAAAACAGAGCAAAGCTAATTATTTAGGAACTAAATAATTGTTTGTT
>JADRCD010086966.1:0-15967 GCA_019843815.1 Montemys delectorum | reverse complement strand
CTGTTTTTGATCTATCCAGAGGATGGTTTTGAGATGTGGCTCCTTACTGAGTGCCTTAAGGAACGAACTACACTGCGCTGAAAAGCAAGAATATAAGACTCATGCTGCTCTTTGATTAAAGCTTCTCAGACAGAAGTTTACCTGAAGAGCTCGACTGTTTCAGTGTCTTCTGAGAGCTAGTATCCTGAGCAGTCTTTGGAGGGGAGTTATTTTCTTGTGGATGGAATTACTATAGTCAGCTTCCAGGCTATGTGAATTTTAGTAAAATAAAATAAAATTTAAACATGGAAGTGGGAGCTGAATAACTTGCCCGTATTTGCATCTAAAGGCAGAATCAAACAATATCAGGAAGGCTCCCAAGTGCTAAGTAGAGTCCACAGCAAAAGCTAGTGGGAAACCAAACTGGCTTGTTTCAGCAATGTCTCCGCTGAGTGCTCTGTCTACACTGTGCATATTTATTAATCTGCAGGAATGCCATTTAGAGTTCCCACTATCCATTTATTATGTTGGTGCCTTAAATATGAATGTATATGAGGCCTCAGTACTGCAAGAAATTTTGTTTGGTTATTAATTTCTTAATAACTACCTTTGACAGAGTCTTATGTCTGTATAAGATGTTCAGAATAAGTGACATATGAGTGTTCTGCCCTAAACAAGCTTCCAGAAACATTTCAGTGGAGGGAACAGAAAGAGTGGAAGAACTGAAAGATAAGGAAGGATTGTGAGGTGTCTGTCACCTTATGGACCATGCCAGACATTGCAATCAACTATGGATGGCTTGATGGGGTCTGCAAAACAATAAGCCCATGAGAAGCCAGGCAAGGACGCAAGAGGGACTCCAGACACTGCAGCTTCTTGCTGAACTACTTCCTGGGGATAAAGTCAGGGGAATGGGAAGAAGCCATCTCCTTCAGTACTATATCCTCTGGTGATCCTCTCAGGCTCCAACAGATGGTTCCAATACAACAAGGAGGTCCTGATTAAATAAAATAGAACCAAAATGCAAGTATCTGCGAAGGGGATGGGAAACAGTCAGTTTGGTAAGGGGAGTGGGGAGATGAGCAAGGAGAGAGAAAACTAACTACAATGTGTTATTCACATGTCTGAGTTTGTCAAAAAACTAATTTAACTAAAAAACACATAGACAAATAACTAAATGACTTTCTGAATAATTAGCAAAGTGCTGACAAGTTTAAAGACTGGTTTTCTAGAAACCAGTGTTTTTTATCCAAAGTGAAATTAAGTTTAAATGGTTTAAAACTGTGTGATATATTAGCCTAATTTTTAGATCGGGATTTCTCAGTATATTCAAACAGCTGCCAAAGGCACCTTTTGCATTGTCTGAATATGCTTTGGAAATTCCACTGAAAAACATCAAGTTTCTAAACTGTGCGTGCTTCCCCATTTTAAAGATATCATCTGAAATTGCTCTTCGTATGAAATGCCATAAAGCTAAAACAACAACTATTTCTAAAGAGATTTTAACTTTAGAAAACCTCTGATTTTAAAAATGTGTTTTCTATTTGTAAAAAAGGAAAATAAAATCATTTGATTTATTGACCATGTTCCTTTTACATGTTTCAGTGGATCACTGTATCTTCTAGAGAAAAATTAAATATATTCCATTTGCTTTTCCCAGACTGAATTTAATGACAATTTGAGATATATGCACTTATATCCTGTCTCATAGTATCTCCAGCAAAAGTAGCCACCACAGCAAAATGCTTATTTTCACAGGCTAGACTCACTCTGTAGAATATTATATTGAATTTATTCATTTCAGACTATTTCTTTACTATCAACAAGCAATGTTCTGAAGAAAAGCATATCAAATGGCTCCAAACAATGGAAATGTGAAAAGCAATAGATAATTGTTAATAACATTAACCCTGGTCTTTTAAAAGTGTGGTTGTTACCTTGTCTTGAGTGCACAAGGAAAGAGAGGCTGATGTGATATTCTCCCACTGAGTGATATTTCTCAGTATCTGGATGTGCTTTTCATCAGCATATCATTTATAAAGAGCTGATCCTGGACAGATATGCTTACTCGATTATTGACCATAGTAATGAAAACATGTTAACTGTGTCATATGTGTATGAGCACCAGGAAGTGATCATGATCACTTGAAAGACATGTAGAATAGATGCTGTTGACTGAGACAAACAAAGAATTTGAAAAGCCAGGTATGAATGTGTTTTTGTCTGGCCAGGTTTCTCATTACCTCCAGATTGGTGATAAGCCTGACATGGCCTGAGGTTTTTAGGAACCAGGATTGCAAAGGGTCATGGCCTACTACACTGCAGAACATTGAGCCGAATGAGCACTGTAATATCCAGTCTACCATGGCTGCATTTACAGTAAGGGCTGAATGGAATGAAACCAAAGCTAGGTTTGTGGGTCAGAAAGCACTCCAGAAACAAACTGAAGGGTTGGGAGTAGGGCTGTCATTGGCAAACTGTCTGTCAGTAGGAGGGAAATGGAAAGTCCCTGTCAGTTTTCACCTCAGCCTTAGAGAATAATTGAGAAGGGGGCACAGAAAAGAATAACGTAAGAAGCTGACATCTATATCTAATGCCCAAAACTACCAACAGCAGCAGCTCCTCTTTGGTACACTTTTGCAGTTTGAGTAGTCTTAAACTACCTTGAGACAAGGGCATAAACCATCTTTGAGTTACCCAATACTGATGGAAGCAGTGACTTACTACAGTTATAAAGTACCATTCTGTCCTTGTAAATGGATCCGTGCACCTTACTGGGTACATGTGAGCCAAGGATTCGTAGTCTGGGAAAAGCCCATCTGTCTGAAGGAAACGGGGACAAATTTCGGATATCTAATGTGACAGTCACACCACAGTTTAGGATGCCTGAAGACATGGTATATCTACACCATCACAGAAACGTGTTAGTTGTATTTGAACTTGATCTGGTTAGAAGCTAGAATGGAGACCTCATGTTAAGAACAAATGAATTAACAGGGACCTTGAATGCCAGGCCCAAGAGTTTGCAATGTTATTTAGTTCAACAAAAGCTATTTAGGTTTCCTTTCCTTTTCATGACTCATTTTAGGTAATTTTTCTTTTAGGCAGAGATTCTGTTTACATGTTAGTCAAATTATTAACTGCTTTGGATATTAAAATATATACAATGAAGGAAATCAAGTCACTTAACCTTGTCTCAGTGTTTTATTTTTGTATTTTTCATTTCTATGGTTAGAGACAACATTTCTAAGGTGTCTTCAGATTTGAAGTTTTATTTTGATGGCCTAAATGAAATTCTCTATGTATATACACGGCTGTGAAGCGAAAAAGAAAATCATTTTATTGACTTAGTGATTGTTTACACATAAAATTCCACAAGAAATACCACTGCAGATTGGGAGGTTGATATGTCCCATTCTGCAACCTTGTGGGCACAGTGGTATCATTGTGACCCACAGGTCACCCTCATATGTTACCCTTGATACGCCCCTCCAGTGGAAGGGAATCTGGACTTGGGTGAGGTGAGGCTTCTCCTTTATTTTACGATGTGTTTCTGATGTATATGAATGGAAACTTGATTTAAGCATCCTAGGTGCTTTATTCCCACTTAATCTTGAGCTGACAGGATTTTCTTATTTTAGAAGGGGAAAGTTTAGAAGCACACAGGACTGAAGATATCACAAATATCTAAATAACATATAATTCCAAGTACTCACACTGCACTGGCTGGTTTTTGTGTGTCAACCTGACACAAGCTGGAGTTATTACAGAGAAAGGAGCTTCAAGTGAAGAAATCCAGCTATAAGGCATTTTCTCAATTAGTGATCAAGTGGGGAGGTCCCATTATGGGTGGTGCCATCCCTCAGATGGTAGTCTTGGGTACTATAAAAGAGCAAGCTGAGCATGCCAGGGGATGAAAGCCAGTAAGAAACATCTCTCCATGGCCTCTGCATCAGCTCCTGCTTCCTGACCTGCTTGAGTTCCAGTCCTGATTTCCTTTGATGATCAACAGCAATGTGGAAAGTGTAAGCTAAATAAACCCTTTCCTCCCCAACTTGCTTCTTGGTCATGTTTGTGCAGGAATAGAAACCCTGACTAAGACACACCATTAAAACTGGATACCAGGGATGAATTCCTACTGTGTGCTTGTTAGTGTTTTCTTTCCTGACAGAGATTTGCATCCTATTCTGAAATACATCCTGCACCTATGAAGAAGAATTTGTTGTGTAAAGTTTTCTCTTCCACCACAGGCGGAACTGAGAGTAAATTGTGTAGTGGGTAAAGACATGGGCAGTCAAGCATGAGATAGTGAACTCTTTCCTGGGGGGATGACACAAGTACAACAAACCACATCCATGCCAAGTATGACTCAAAGCATTCATCAAAACTTCTAGGGCCTGACATTGGCAAGGCTAGCTAAGAAGAGTGTCAGGGAGTCCTCACTGGATGCTGTCGTCAGCATGACGAAAGCTAGACTCAGTCTAGGCACAAGATTTGAGGTTCGACTGAGCTAGAGGGAAAACTAGTCACAGTATTTAGGGAAGCAAAGGGAGAGAGTAGCCAGCCCTGGTGTTTGGACAGGACTTCCAGCAGGTAGAGCAAAGCAGGAGCTAAGATCTAACACTAACTCAGTCCCTGTTCATCACCTGTCATCACGCTCGGCTGCAATGTGTGATTTTTAATGCTGAGCAAGCAAATACAAGATAAGCAATAACCTTAAACTTTCACTGATTTCTTTTTTTCTACTTGACGTAAAAAAAATGGTCTATTTGTGTGGTGCCATGTAATACTTCAAAACATTATATACCCACTTTTTAAAAATACACAACAATTGTGACAAACATCTTTAAACAATGATGCTATAGTAATCAAATATTGGAAATGACTTAAGTATTCAAATGCGATGATCAGTTTAAAAATTGTAAAATCATGCAACAACACCATCTGGCTTTGTTAAATTATTTGTTGATAAATATTCTCTTAAGCGGTATCATAGTTTACTTCAGTTATCAGCTTGACGAATCTAGAGTCACCTGCGAAGAGGGAAGCCGAGCCGAGGACCTGTTTCCAGTCAATTGGCTTGTGGACATGTCTGTGGGCGTGAAGCATTTTCTTCATTGATAATGGATGTAAGAATGCCCAGGCCACGGTGGCCAGTGTCACCCTGGGCAGGTGGCCCTGACTTGGATAAGAAAGAAAGTGAACTTGAGCCTGGGAGCAAAGTGAACAATGCTTCTCTCTCCTGGTTTCTGCTTCAAGCTCCTGGCTTTGGTTCCTGCTGTAGCTTCCCTCAACAAGGAGCTGTATATACCCTATAGGTTAAAATGATTCATTTCTTCCCCAAGTTGCTTTTGATCATTGTATTTATCACAGCAACAGAAATAAAACTAGAATAACATGTTGTTAAATTAAAAGGTAAAGGAATATGTAATCATAATAAGACAGTTTTATTATTTACAAAGAAAAAGTTTCAAAAAGCATGACACAGGATATGGGCAGTGCTTTTTGTTAGATTTAGTCTTCCTAAATTTCATAAATATTTACATTGTCCCGAGTGCCCTCCACTCCCCCCAAATCCTATCAGACTCCTCCCAATGTGTCCCTCTTCCAACTTCAAGTCCTTTATTTAAAAGAAGTACATGGTTCAATGTGTGTTGCTGGTATGCAAATGTTTTGGGCTGTCACAGGAGCATGGGCAACCTACCAATGACCACAGCTAAAAAAAAACAACTCTTCTCTCTTTCAGTAGTCATCAATTTTTTTAAAAAAAAAATCATAGATAAGTGCTTCTTTGAAGCACCAAGTCACAAGAAAGGACTCCGTTGAACATTGTATGTTTTAGGATATCCTAAGAAATGGGCTGTGCCCTGCTGTGGGCTGTGGGATAGAGGGACATTGCAGACACTCCTCTCATGGATGTTGCAGTTCTAATTACACCCAGACAGCTTAGAACATCCTCCCATGCTACGTAAACTATGCCAGAGCAGCAAGACAAAAAGAATAGGAGCAGTTCTGCTCCAGGAAATCCCACTTACTTTAAGGTGAATAAATTTCAGTTTATAAGCTTGAAGTACATTAGGCTTTGAGCACTTTTTTTCTTCCTTTTAAATCTACATTAATATTTGGCTCTGTGCTCACAGGGAAATAATTCAGAACCAATGTTACAATTTTTCTTCCAGAATGCTAAAATCAATTTTCTCCTCTGGCTTATAATAAATACTAAGTTATATTCCCAGCAGCCAAAAATTCCTCCAATTATGGGTGTGCATGTTTAAGGTCCAAAGAAAAGCATGTATGGCCCCCTAATGTGTTAGAATTCCAATCCTGAAGAAAAAGAAGAAAATCCTCCTAAAAGCAGACAGTCTAGCGGGAGCCCTAAGTTTATAAGCATACTGCTTATAGTTTGGAGGTAATTCTCTTATGTTTCTTTGAATGTCTCTTTTCAAAGCTTTTCTGGAAAGAAGATTTATATTTTTATGTAACTTGCTAGTAATATGTTCAGAAGACTTCAGATTAATCGATAATTCCTATGGTTTTCTAAAACCAATTGAAATTAAAATGACCAAATTGAAAATACATGAAAGTATATTCTCCTGTGCCACAAATCCATTGTCCACAACACACACACACACACACACAAACACACACACACACACACACACACACACACACACACACACCTTTTAAAGAATATAGATCAACATGGAGCCGGGCAGTAGTGGCTCACACCTTTTATCCCAGCACTTGCGAGGCAGAGGCAGGCAGATTTCTGAGTTTAAGGCCAGCCTGGTCTACAGAGTGAGTTCCAGGACAGCCAGGGCTATACAGAGAAACCTTGTCTTGAAAAACAAACAAACAAAAACAATAAAACAAAACAAAACAGAAAAAAATCATCATGTAAACTTAGAGATACATATGAAAGACATCAAGGTATGGTTCAACTCATAGAAATTTGATTAGAATCCTAGTTTCCATTTACATATGTCTTATCTTTCTGGGCCTCATTATCTCTCTAATTAAACTTAAGATCATTGCCTCTAAATAGGAATATTGTAAAAATGGAAAGAATGTGTGAAAACTCTGCCACCATCACTACAAGTAAATTCTTAATAAATGTCAGATAGGAGTTTATTGTTTACTGTGAACTCTTTTGAACTCCCAATATTTTAGCACAAATCCTGTCAGTAACCAACAGACATTTGTTGAATGAATTAGTTGAAACACTATAGTTTTCTGCTTGGATTGAAGTGCTCATAATCTTTTATGAGTTTACAATAATACAATTTATTCTATCCCTCAGTTTTTTGTATTAACATCCCTAAAGCATTTTCATAACTGATGTTCCCTATTTCAGTTGTTTTTTTATCTCCCAGATTGTCCGTGATGTTAACATTAAGCAGTTGTTCCTTATTGAGCCACCTTAGTTCTAATTTATAGATCCCTTCACAGCCTTCTGAATTTCCAAAAGATTACATAGTAGCATTTGAAAGATAGAACACATTATTTTCTAGCCAAACCAAGAATTTATCATATTCTACAACTTTGGCATCCACCAGATGGGTACTGACCCCTGATGTGGCTGACTATCACTTCAGACTGGCTGTGTGCACTAGGAAGCATTCCCTGAGGCTGCCTTCCACGTATCTTCCCTCAGATTTTCTACATTTTACAGTCTACATTTGAGTAACACCATGCTCAGATATTTCACATCGGCCTCTTTATATGTGTTGACCTTCTCCTCTTGTCGTTTTTTCAGTGTACATACATATTCACATGCATGTACACATGTGCGTGGAGGCCAGAGACACATGAAAGGCAGCTTCTCTGTCACTCCCTGGCTTGTCCAGTGAGACAAGGGATCTCATTGAGACAGAACCCATTGATTCAGCTAAGCTGAATAAGCAGTGATCTCCAGGGACCTCTCTGTCCCCCACCGCCAAGGGGTTACAATGCCTGCCCCACTGTTACTTGGATGCTGGGAATCAAATGTCAGGTCTTCGTGTTTACATGGTGGGCAGTTTAGTGGCAACTAGCCCCTGAGTCTGAAGGCTGCTTCTCTAATCTGCTTTCTCATATGATATCAGGGATAGAATGCAGGGCCGCATGCAGGCTAGACAGCCTCTACCACTGTGCAGTATCCTCCAGCCAGTGCATTGTCTCACTCTATGCCTGCTTTCAAAGGGAATGGGAAATACCCTCCCACCATCTGCGCAAAGAGGAACTAGAAATAGCTCATCAAAAGGTTCATGCCTCAGAGAGTTTTCTCCCATCTAGGTTTCTATGTGTAAGATTATTTAAAAATCTTGAAGCTGCACTAATGAAATTGTCCTCAAGCTTTAAAAACAAAACAAAACAAAATCCAAACACATACACATGTACACGCACATGCACACAAACCAAACAACAGGGTTACTTACTGTGTTAGCCATACACTTTGGATGAGAACACTGAAAACCAGTAGTTAAGCTAAGGGTAAATAAAATTCCTATTTTTTAATTTGCTTTTCAAATGTAGTTTTTTTTTTTTAGTTCAGTTAATTCTGATCCTTAAGAAATACAGGAGCTGTTTGAGAGGTGTCAATCTTGTAGAAGGAACATGAAACGTCTAAGACAAACCACACATCTGTCTCTCATTTCCTTTTTTCCTACATGACTACAGTTGAGCTTCTCCTGTTCCTCAGACCTTGTGTCAAGGGTAGCCTGCATGATGACTGGTGAGTCCTGTCCTGATGTGGGCAGCACACTACTGAAGGAATGAGGAGGCCGTGCTACACAGACAGGGCATTCTTGACGTTAATAGCATCATTAGGTGCCTCTGTGACCTGAAGTGGAACATTTAATTGCTAGCTGTCTTTCTTTTCTGATCTCCAAAAATATTATATTTCCCCAGTTCCTTGCAAGGCATAATATGAAAAATTGATTGCGTAGGCATTTTCAGGATATGAGACACAGTAGAGGCATTTGATGTTGTCTGAGTCCTATATTGCCTTTAGTGCCACTCCTAGAGGTAACTATATATGTAAAGAGAGACACATGTGAATTGAGGACAGTTACTTAGTACAGAAATGACTATACCTAAAACCAGCCAGCCAGAGTCAACCACTCCTGTTCTGATTATATCCAAGTAGCTACTTGATAAACTGATATTAATTCTTGCTTTAAGTTTCCATTCTGCTAACATAGCCATGTTAAGTCAATTTCAAAATTGTTTTGTTTATAGCTAGGAAAAGTGGTTCCTTCACGATTAATTTAAGTGTTCTGATCATTAAAATCATTTCAGTTAATCAGTGATTCTCCACAAACCATTTGGGATAGGTATTGTTAATTCCCAGTTAAATAATGAATTGATATTTGGATGATGTTATTAATCCACCATTTAGCGCCATCTGCCCTTTTCCAAAAGAGTAGGAACAAGAAAGGATGGTTTTCTTCCAATCATTTGCCATCTGTTTGCCATCTTTTGTAGAGAATCTTTCACTCAACAGATACAATAGAAGGACAAATAAGTAAATAGGTCCTAATGATACAGAAATACTGAAATGTAAAAAGGAAGGAAGGAAGGGAGGGAGGAAGGGAGGAAACAAAGAAACAAGGAAACAAAGAGAACAGGTACCAAACTCAGAATGAAGGTCATTAAGGAGAAAGAAACCACTACTTAGACTTAAGAAAAAGTTAGAGATTGGTGGGGTACTGTGAGGGCCTCGGGAGGCAGCTCTACCAGGCTGCAGTGCCCTTCCTCCAGTCTCTGCTCCACAGTTAGGCTCTGCAACTCCTCCCAGGGGTGTTTTGTTCCCCCTTTGAAGAAGGAATGAAGTGTCCACATTTTGGTCTTCCTTCTTCTTGAGTTTCTTGTGGTTTGTGAATTGTACTTCATGTATTCCAATCTTCTGGGCTAATATCCACTTATCAGAGAGTACATTGAACTGAGTAGAGGGTCCCCAATAAAGGAGCTAGAGAAAGGACCCAAGGAGCTGAAGGGTTCGCAGCCCCTTAGGACGAACAACAGTATGAAGTAACTAGTACCCTCAGAGCTTCCAGGGACTCAACCACCAACCAAAGAGTACACATGGTGGGACTACTTGCCCCAGCAGCATATGTATAGTAGAGGATGGCCAAGTTGGTCATCAATGGGAGGAAAGGCCCTTGGCCCTGTGAAGGTTCTATGCCCCAGTGTAGGGGAATGCCAGGGTCAGTAAGCAGGAGAGGGTGGGGTGGCAAACAGGGGGAGGGGGGATGGAACAGGGGTTTGTTTTTGTTGTTGTTTTGTTTTTGTTCTTTGGGTTTTTTGGTGGGGAGGGGAAACTGGGAAAGGAGATATTGTATGACATGTAAATAAAGAATTGATAAAAAAAGAAAAAGAAAAAGAAAAGGAAAAAGAAAAAGAAAAAGTTAGTTAAGTCAGAAGGGGAAATGGAACGCTGGCAATTAAGATAGTACCCCACTAGTTCTGGATATTGAGTGAGGGTGAGTGGGGAGAGCTGGGAAGTCAGGAGGTGACTGTAGAAGGAGGTAAGCAGGAGTTCAACCTGGCAGAATTCCATGGCTTTCGGTGAATGTCTTAGTGCAGGAGCTGCTGGCCAACTTAGAAAATCCTTAGAAATGGACACACTTGAGGATCTGGCATGTTCAAGTTTGCTGTACTGTGTTTAGCCTGTCCGTGGCAAACTAGAGCTTGGGACTGCCATTCCTAAGCTGAAATTTCTTCTCCCACCCACAGTCTTCTCTCTCCCCAGCCACTTTTCTTCCTTTAGCAAATTCTATTCCCTTTGGAAAGTATGCTGAGACACTAAACATTTTTTTTAAGAAAACTTCATTTCCTGTTAAAGACAAATATTTATTGTGATATTCATGTTTAGTTGCTTCTCTCTGAGAGTCCCAAACATGGAAGTTCACTTAATTTTCTTCTGAGAACTCTAAAGCTCCTTTCTCCTCTGTGGATAAATATAAAGACGTCCTAAATTTCTCTAGCTAAGTACTTTAAGCTGCAAGTTTGGCTTTTCTCTACATTTCAGTTGGAAGAATAAAGCCATCTGAAAAAAAATGTTTTTTTTTATTATATTCGTTAGTATCAAAAGACAAAGGCTGTTTCTTAATGAGACCTGTATAAGCCAAGTACACTGAGAACTTCGGCACATACGGCATCATCTATCAGCACCACCTTACTAACCTTCTCTGTACTAAATGACAAAGTGCCAGAAATAGCGCTCAGATCAGGTCACGGACACTAAAACACCCAGCCTTCACTGTGGAGCGCATTCAACCCTGCCTATCATTTACTACCCGAAGTCACGGAAGCCTGCTTCAGTGCTTAACAGAATTTCAAACACAAAAATAGAATTTCCTTTTTGAAAGAGATCAGCCTCTGGTCTTATTTAGCATCCTTGGACTTGAGAAATAATACAAATAGGATCAAATCATGGCACACAGAGTACTTTCATGAATATAGAAGGAGTGTGCCTTGGGGGTAAGTCTGGGGCTTTGAACCAGTGGATTCCAGTGTGGCACTCTGCTTTACTTCACCATCCACAAGCCATTATCACTTTACCATTACTTTGATAAGAGGACAGATAAGCCGGGCAGTGGTGGTGCATGCCTTTAATCGCAGCACGTGGGTAGAGGCAGGCAGATTTCTGAGTTTGCGGCCAGCCCATTCCAGGACACCCAGGGCTACACAGAGAAACCCAGTCTCAAAAAACAAAAACAAAAACAAAAACAAAAAAACAAAATAAAACAAAAAAACAGACAAACAAACAAAGGACAGATAAAGGACATTACCCTTCTCCTTATCAGAAAGCTAGCCCAAGTTAATGGAGATTTGGCTAACTTATAACAGAAAGAAAGCAGTGTGAGTCAAACCCTCCAGCTTAATGTGACACATACTTACTGAGGAGACTTAGTCCCAAACTTTAGTTAAAATCATTTTTCCTAGTCCTGAATGTGTATATATGAGACACTCTTTTAGTCTAGTCAGAAAAGTATCAAAATTAAAGAAAGATTGAACCTTGCCCCATGAGTATCCATACCATCAAGCGTGCTAACCCTAGTGTGCCACTCCATACCTTTTTCAGGAGAACGAGCAATGTTTAAGAGTGCTTTAAAAAAACATTAATGTATCCTAGTGAAAATGCTTCAGCTCTTAGTCTGTGAATGGATTACAACAGAAAACCCACATTTTGCATGCCATATCTGTGTTTGGTATTTGTACAGACATTGTGGCTTACTGGAGAGACGCTACTGAGCTCTGGAGGTGCTCTTTTGTACTTACAACTGTTCTGACACCATCCTTGACTTTATGAAGCTTGCAACAATAGCAAACTTCACTTTAGAGAATGAGTCAATGACTCAATGGCTTCTGCCGCCACATACGCCCTCACTACAAAGGCGTGTGCTGTCCTAGGGCCAAGTCTAAACTGAAGTGGTCAATAAGACCTTCCTCCAGAATTGTGCTTCAACTGCAGCTTTTTCTTTAATCTGTCTTGTCAGATTAGAGTATCGGTTGCTTCATTTGTATATTTACACAACTCGGTCAAGAGAAGAAATATCACTACAGAAATATTGTATCAATCAGGAAAACACATGTCCAAAAACAAAACAGACGTATTACTTAAAAGTAATCAGGTTTCACAAAAGCAAATATTCAAAAATTTCCGGCAAATATATGATTTGAATGCCAAAGGCATCCTGAAGCCTGCAGCATTCCTTGAGCAACCTTTCCATGGGAGATTACGTTATCATAGGGTCCCACTGAATCCTCAGTAGCTGAGACTGTGGAAAAGCCCTCAGAGTTCATGCTATTGCCATCTACCACTGAGGAAACTTCAGTAACATTCTCTATAAATCAGAAACAGGAATGATTATTCCCCTTGCTCACTGCCAGCCCTTAAAAATCATAGGGTGATGAATAAGGTGGAAATGAGCGTGTTGTAGCACAGAAAGGAAAGAAAATTCCAGTAAGACAAGAAATATTGAGAACTCCTTAGAAAGCCCATCAGCAAATCAAGCTGTTTGTAGAGAACCTGCAACATGTTTGGTGTAATGGTGATTTAAAGAACTAAGTATAGTTTATTCACCATTGAGATTACTCTGTTTCAGTCTGAGCAAGCAATCAATTGCATAAGTACCAAGTGCAGATGAAGGACACAACCAACTGTTGTAACCACAGGGCAAAGTATAAAACAGTGCTCTCAGTAGGACACAAGCTACTCCTCTGGAGTACTTATTACCATCTTTAGTTTTGTCATAGATTCAGTATTAGGAACTAAACAAAGATTGGTGCTGCATGTGTCCTGCTTGGTTTCCAGGAATGTCAAATTTGGCCAGAGACAGCAGGAGTTACAGGACTCCTAAGGGCATACTACTTCCAAAACAGGAAAGTAATTGCATAAATATGGCTTTTTCTACATCCTGTCTCACCAAAGCTAACTATGAACACTTACCTATACACTAAGAGAAGTGATGGTAAGTGTTATCTACTTGATTGGATTAAAAATCACCCATATCATAAAGCATATCAATAGGTACGTGCAAGTTTATTTCTAGAATCTAGATCATGAAGGACGTTTTTGTTTTGTCTTGTTTTTGTTTTTGTTTTGTTTCGCTTCTATTAGATATTTTCTTTATTTACATGCCATATGATTTCTCCTTTCCCAGTTTCCCCTCCAAAAAACAAACAAACAAAAACAAGAACAAACCCCTGTTGCCTCCCCCCTCCCCATGCTCACCACCCCACCCTCTCCCACTTATTGGCCCTGGCATTCCCCTACCCTGAGGCACAGAACCCTCACAAGGCCAAGGGCCTCTCCTCCCATTAATGATCGACTTTGCAATCTTCTACTATACACATGCTGCCAGAACAATCAGTCCCACCATGTGTAGTCCTTGGTTGGTGGTTGGGTCCCTTGGAGCTCTGAGGGAACTAGTCAGTTCATATTGTTGTTCATCCTAAGGGGCTGCAAACCCTTCAGCTCCTTGGGTCCTTTCTCTAGCTCCTTCACTGGGGACCCTATACTCAGTCCAATGGATGGCTGTGAGCCTCTACATCTGTATTAGTCAGGTACTGTCAGAGACTCTCAGCAGATAGCTGTATTAGGCTGGCTTGTCCTTCCTTCAGTCTCTGCTCCATAGTTAGTCTCTGCAACTCCTTCCGTCCCTATTTGTTTCCCCCTTTTAAGAAGGAATGAAATGTGCACATTTTGGTCTTCCTTCTTCTTGAGTTTCTTGTGGTTTGTGGGTTGTTCTTCCTATATTCCAAACTTCTAGGCTAATAACCATTTATCAGAGAGTGCATACCATGTGTGTTCTTTTGTGATTGTGTTACCTCACTCAGGATGATATTCTCCAGGTCCATCCATTTCCCAAACAATTTCATAAATTCATTGTTTTTAATAGCTGAGTAGTACTCCATTGTGTAGATGTACCACAGTTTCTGTATTCACTCCTCTGTTGAGGGACATCTGGATTGTTTCCAGTTTCTGGCTATTATAAATAAGGCTGCTATGAACATGGTGGAGTATTTGTCCTTATTACATGTTGGAGCATCGTCTGGGTATATGCCCAGGAGTGGTATAGCTGGGTCCTCTGGTAGAACTATGTCCAATTTCCAGAGGAACCGCCAAACTGATTTCCAGAATGGTTGTACCAGCTTCCAATCCCACCAGTAATGAACGAGTGTTTCTCTTTCTCCACAACCTCACCAGAATCTGCTGTCACCTGAGTTTTTTATCCTAGCCAATCTGACTGATGTGAGGTGGAATCTCAGAGTTGTTTTGATTTGCATTTCCCTGATGACTAAGGATGTTGAACATTTCTTTAGGTGCTTCTCAGACACTCGGTATTCATCAGTTGAGAGTTATTTGTTTAGCTCTGTACCCCATTTTAATAGGATTATTTGGTTCTCTGGAGTCTAACTTCTTGAGTTCTTTGTATATATTGGATATTAGCCCTCTATCAGATATAGGATTGGTAAAGATCTTTTCCCAATTTGTTGTTGGTTGCCATTTTGTCCTATTGACAGTGTCTTTTGCCTTACAGAAGCTTTGCAACTTTATGAGGTCCCATTTGTCAATTCTTGATCTTAGAGCATAAGCTATTGGCGTCCTCTTCAGGAAATTTTCCCCTGTGCCTCTTTGTTCAAAGTTCTTCCCCACTTTCTTTTCTATTAGTTTCAATGTATCTGGTTTGATGTGAAGGTCTCTGATCCACTTGGACTTGAACTTTGTACAAGGAGATAGGAATGGATCGATTTGCATTTTTCTACATGTTAACCGCCAATTGAGCCAGCACCATCTGTTGAAAATGCTGTCGTTTTTCTACTGTATGGTTTTAGCTCCTTTGTCAAAGATCAAGTGACCATAGGTGTGTGGGTTCATTTCTGGGTCTTTAATTCTGTTCCATTGATCTACCTGCCTGTTATGGTACCAATACCATGCAGTTTTTATCACAATTGCTCTGTAGTATAGCTTAAGGTCCAGGATTGTGATGCCACCAGAGGTTCCTTTATCGTAGAGAATAGTTTTGGCTATCCTGGGTTTTTTGTTGTTCCAGATGAATTTGCAAATTGATCTTTCTAAGTCTGTGAAGAATTGAGTTGGAATTTTGATGGGGATTGCATTGAATCTGTACATTGCCTTCGGTAAGATGGTCATTTTTACTATGTTAATCCTGCCAATCCACGAGCATGGGAGATCTTTCCATCTTCTGAGATCTTCAATTTCCTTCTTCAGAGACTTGAAATTCTTGTCAAACAGATCTTTTACTTGCTTAGTTAGAGTTACACTAAGGTATTTTATATTATTTGTAACTATTGTGGAGGGTGTTGTTTCCCTAATTTCTTTCTCTGCCTGTTTATCCTTTGTGTAGAGGAAGGCCTCTGATTTGCTTGAGTTAATTTTATATCCAGCTACTTTGCTGAAGTTGTTTATCAGGTTTAGGAGCTCTCTGGTAGAATTTTTGGGGTCACTTAAGTATACTATCATATCATCAGCAAATAG
>JADRCD010086964.1:0-11085 GCA_019843815.1 Montemys delectorum | reverse complement strand
CACAGCATTTCTATTTGATTGTAAATTGGACATACTTTCATTTACTTCAGAATTTTGCCTCTCCATGTATTGTTCCCTTAAGAGACTACATAGGTTCTGATTAACATGTGGGGACTGGTATCCACTTCCTGACTTCTGGTAGCAACTATATCATTTCCAGTGAGGTACCAGTGTCTCTGCAATTTACTCTGAAATTTTCTATGAACAATTCATACTAGGAAGGTTAGCATTTCTTTTTCAATACATCAATCTCACTGAACCATCATTTGCACATAAACAAATGCACCCATTTTCAATTCAGTCAAATATCACTGTAATCAGACTACAGAGCATTTTTGACAGTGTTCTCTACTTGCACGTATCATGAATCCTCTTTTATTATTATTATTAATTTTATTTGTTTACATTTCAAATATTGTCCCCTTTCCTGGTCCAGGTCATGGTTTCACAGGACCATGGGCCTCTCCTCCCATTGATGCCAGATAAGACAGTCCTCTGCTACATATGTAGCTGAAACCATGGACCCATCCGTGGATACTCTTTAGTTGGTGGTTTAGTCCCTGGGAATTCTCAGGAGTCCAGTTAATTGATATTGTAATTACTATGGGGTTGCAATCTCCTTTGGCTCCTTGAGTCTTTCCCCTAACTCTTTCATTGGGGTCCCAAGGTTCACTTCAATGGTTGGCTGTGAGTATCTGCCTCTGCCTTAGTTAGGTGGTGGCAGAGAATCTCAGAGGACAGCCATACCAGGCTCCTGTCTGCAAGCACATCTTGGCATCATCAATAGTGTCAGGGTTTGGTGCCTGCAGATGGGATAAATCCCATGGTGGGGTAATCTCTGGGCGGCCTTTTCTTCAGTCTCTGCTCCATTTTTGTCCCTGTGTTTCCTTTAGACAGAAACATTTCTGGGTTAAAAATTTGACATGGGTGAGTGGCCCCATCCTCAACTGGGGACCATGTGTGTCTACTGAAGGTGATCTCTTCAGGTTATATCTCTCTGCTGTTCAGCATTTCAGCCAATGTCATCTCCATTGGATCCTGTGGACCATCTCACATCTCTGCATCTGGTACTTTCTAGTGGTTGTCCCCCTGTTACCGATCCCCCACTGCGACATATTCCTATTCATTCTCCTGGCCCTCTGGACTTCTCTCCTGTCTCTTTCCATACCTGCCCCTGCCCCCCTTTTTCTCTCCCCCTCCTCTCTCCTATCCAGGTCTCCCCCCTTCCATCTGCCTTCCATGATTATTTTGTTCCCCTTTCTAACTGGGATTGAAGCATCCACCCTTTGGCCTTCCTTCTTGTTAAGCTTCATATGGTCTATGAGTTGTTTCATGAGTCCTCATCACAGTAACTGATGTGTTCCTTGGACCTATTGGTCCAGGAAATAATGCCTTTGTAATGCATGACTTCTTTTATGGAGGAGAGTATCTATGAAACCTATCCATGTTGCCTGGTGCGTTCAGAGCTCATTCTTCCAGCTGGCTGATAGCATTGCATTGTTTGCATATGCCACAATTTGCTTGCCTATTCACTTTCCATTAAGTGTCTTGGTTGCTTCTAGTTTGAGATTATTGTGAATAAAATACTTATAAATGTCCACATGCCAGTCTTTTTAATATCATTTAAATAAATACATATTTTGTTGAACTTATTTAATTTGATTTGATGTCTTGGTAATGTTGTAACTACTGTTATTCTTTTAGGCTTTCACTTCCTAGTATATAAAGTACAATTTACTTAATATGTACGTTTGTACCTTGTGATCTTGGTAAATTTGCAAGTTAGCTATAGTAGAGTTTTAGTTAATACTTGGTCCATAAATGAGTGTTTGTTGTCCAGGAAAGGAGAAAATTTATTTCTGCTTTCATAATCTTCATGCCTTGTTTTTCTTGCATCATTTTATTTACTATGGTATCCATTTCAGATTTCATGGAGATTATGCCAAAGACAATACCTGTTTCATTCTTAATGATAGAGAGGTAGTCAACATTTTACCATTAAAATGATAATGGTATATGTGCATATCTTTTATTTGACTGAGATGCTAGTCTATTAGATCATGGCCTACTAAATGTTTAATTTTACCATTTCTACTAAGATGAATAAATATATTTTATTGTTTTTAATTTTATTATATATATTATCAAGGGATAAACATATGCATATATATCACGCAAAATATGGAAGTCTTTATATGCAAAATCACAGTTGTGCTTTAGTATTCTTACATAGTATTCAATTAATAGTTCTTATATTGTTTTGACAGTGTTTGGCTCTATGCCAATCTGGGGCTATCATAACTTTCTTACAACCAAGAAAAAATGTTAGAGATTTTTATGCTGTGGCAACTGTTATTAAATTTCTAGACAACAATCATCTACTGATGGAAACTTTCACAAAAAAAAAATAGAGTACAAAGTTAGTTTTCACCTGAAATCCCAACATATGAGAGGCTGAGTCAGGAAAACCGCCTTGAGGTCAGGATCTCAAGGGTAAAAGCCTGTCTCAAAAAAAAAAAAAAATCAAACAATGAATAGGTAAACTTCCGTTCATACAAACTAAAACATCTGGGTTCTGTCATGTAGTGATAGCATTGTCCCTAACTTATTCAAATGTCACTTAGAAAATCCTAGAGTTTATAACTATCCACAAACATATACAAATCTAATATTTGTCAATTTTTTAATCTGAGGAAACAACAATCATAATAATCACAACTAATTATAAAGCAAGTACAACCTTGATTTATAGTAAAACTGAAACTCATGGACATTAAATGACTTGCACATTTTCCAACTTCATGAGTCCAAGCATAAAATTAATGTCTGAATCTAAAACTACAGTTTCTTACACACAAGAGTAAGAAAAATGTCAACTCATTTTTGCTAGGTAACTCAGAATTCATATTTGGGAGTCTTTGTGGTACTTTTCTTCAAAAGTAGTAATACTGAAATTGAGAGTACAAAACATGCTCTGGTGACCCAGAGAAGAATAGTTTACAATAGTCAAGGAAATAAATCAAGGTCTTCTTGATTTTCAATCCATTAACCAATATGCAGAATGAATATGTTTGAAAACTGGTCAATAGAAACTCAACAATATGAACTAACTTGTCCCCTCAGAGCTCCCAGGGACTAAAACACCAACCAAAAAGTACACATGGTGGGACTCATGGCTCCAACAACATATGTAGCATAGGATGGCCTAGTCAGTCATCAGTGGGAAGAGAGGCCCTTGATCTTATGAAGGTTCTATGCCCCAGTGTAGAAAAATGCCAGGGCCAGTAAACAGGAGGAGGTGGGATGGTGAGCAGGGAGAAGGGGGAAGGAACAGGGGTTTGTTTTAGTTTTTGGTTTTTTTTTTCTTTTCCTCTTTCTTTCTTTCTTTCTTTCTTTCTTTCTTTCTTTCTTTTTCTTTTTTTTTTTGAGGGGAACCTGGGAAAGGAGATATTGTAAATAAAGAAAACATCTAAGAAAAAAGAAAAAAAAGAAACTATATAGACAAAAGAAGATATGAAGCATGGCTGATCTGTGGACAATATGTTATATCTAGACAGGAAATCCAAGTTCTAGTGTTCCATTGGACAACAAGATAGACAGATAGATAGATAGATAGATAGATAGATAATGTATTAGACATTTCAGAAAAGATAGAAAAAGTATATATTTTCATCATAAAAATGCTAAATGTATGAAATAAGGTGATTTAAATAGTACATTGTTTATAAGAATCAAACATCACACTTTATCTTTCAAGAGTACATTTACTGTGTGACAATTAAGACCTTTTCAAGGTCTGTGTTGTTATGGTATCTTACAACTCCTGCCAGGACATTGCAAAGAAGTACTACTCAAAACCATCTTAAAGATACGTTCCAGTTTTTTAGAACTTTCTCTCATGGAAATGAGTATAACATTTGTGGATTTTTGTTGTACAATGTTTTTTCAAGACTTTAAAGGACACTAAATTGTGCTATTGAACTTGGGGAGAGGACAACAGCCCTTGAAAACAAATATGGATGTATTCTTTAAGGTCAGAATTTTGTCACATTAAAATCCTCAATATTAGTATGATTTCATAAGTACCAATACCAGTCAGGTTTAAAGGATCAAACCAAGCTTGACTGAAACATTAGAAATACAGGAGGAATGGTGCATGAATCACTCAAAAAGAAGGGTTAACAGAAAGAAAAAATTTTCTCAGGTTATGTGTGTGTGTGTGTGTGTGTGTGTGTGTGTGTGTGTGTGTGTGTGTGTGAGTGTGTAGTCTAAATGTACTTTACTGACATTTTGAAGGTTTAGTTATACAGCAAATATGTTTAAACTGGTAAAATATGGCTTAATGTTTTATACACGAGAGAAAGAGAGAGACAGAGACAGAGACAGAGAGAGAGACTCCTATGATTAATTAGCAGAGTATACTTCTAGGCTGGTTGAGTCTCCCAAAAGAAGGAAGCCAAAAATTCCCCATTACAGAATATTATAATAAAAATACAAAGAGAAAAAATATTTGGGGACATTGTTTTGCCACTTACAGAACTCCAGTTCCACTGTATTTTGAAGGAGGACTCAGTCTCTAGCTAGTATTGTGTGTCTGGAAAATGAAAGGAAATCCAATTTAGCTCTTTCTTTATTTTGAGTAATGACACTTCACATTTTTTATGTGATTTCCAACACATTATCCTATTTGACCTTCATAAGCAAAAATGAGTACCAGTGGCATTTGACAAAGAAATTGAAATCAGTGAGGATGATAAAAATCATTCAATTGTTAGTTATTCTGTTATGACAACAAAAAGTAAGACCACCACTTATCTGTTGGCCATCTGTTAGATGTGGGAGAATTAGGTTAAGCACTTTAATATACCATTCTATTCTAATTAGAATTTTTGCAAGATATATACTGTTGGTCCCATGTTACCAGAGAGAGATATTGCATATTGAACTGGTTTAACAATTTGTCCAAAATCACAAACTGATAAGTTATACATGCAACTCAAAATTCAAATTCATGCCTATTTTTAGTTAATGACTTCAATACTTTATCTTAAAATTACATATGCATGCATTTTATAAACATTTATTTGTATGCATTACTTAAACAGCCATATATTTCAAGTAATAAAGGCATGATTTTTATCTATCTTTTATCTTAAAAGATTCTATTAAATCTCTAGGTAGGTTGAAAACAAATAAGCTGATTTAGTATTTTTCACTTTTATAATCTAAGACAATTTGTCATTTGTTACATAAACTTGTGCAAGTAAGTTTATATTTGCTAATAAATCTAATTTTTATAAACTCTGAATGTCACACCAGGGTTGCAAGATAAACAAATTACATTATGTCCTTAAAAATCTGATGAATAACAAGTGCATGCTGGGCATGAAGACACTGGATGCTGCATTCTATAATCCTAGCATTTAAGAGGCAGAGGTAAAAGGACGATGAGATTAAGTCTAGCTTCAGCTATATAATGATCTCAGAAAATAAATTCTTTGTGTATTTATGAACACATTTTTAAATTCACAGATTGAAGCCCTAACCTCTAGTATGATAGTATTTGGAAATGGGGCCCTTGAGAGGTGATTTGGACATGAGGATAAACCCTTTGTGATGATATTATTGCCCTAGGGAGGGCTTGGGAGCTTATACACACTCTCTTTATCATGTAGAGACCTTATGAGACAATGACTGTCTAAAATCTAGCAAAAAAAAAAAAAGACCCTAACTAGTACCCAACATGCAAACTTACCTTAGACTTTCCAGCCTTCAAAATTATGTGCTAAATAAACAGCATAGTCACCAAACTTTACATAAAGTCATGAAAACCTCCCATGAGCTATTACCCAAGGCAAAAATGTAAAGGATGAGTAGAAATTAACTGAAAAGATAAAACATACTACTTCAGACAGACACACAGCCAAGAGAACTTGTACATCTTCCCACTATCTCTAGCTAAACAACCTAGCACTCTATATTGAAGCCCAATCACTTTGGAGAACAAATTTCACTTCTTTTGCTCCTTTACTTGCTTAAATTAACCTTTATCCCCTCTCTCTTTGCTCACCGGCCAATCCTCATGCTACCAAATCAAGACAGAGGCTACAATCATTCAATAGACTTTAGTGACTATATTGAGGACAAGAGTTATTTTTAGGTAATAGAAAAAATACATGAAACATTAGAGATATTTTCAAGTCTCTGAGTGTTTTATTCAAATGTCTTGATAATAATAAAAGACTTTTGGCTGTAATCTTTGCTGTATCAAATTTGGATTAAATTTAAACACAAAAATATGTAATTGTGAATTATTTCTTTCCTGTATTAAGTAGACTGGTAGACATGAGTATTAGATGAAAAAGCAGTTCATTGAACTATTTAGTCCCTCCACTGACAGTAACTTAGACCTCAAATATACCTGTTTCCCAGCATCACAGTACTATGGTCTTGCCTGTTTTTCAAATTTTCACGAGACTCTCTTTCATCAGAAATAAATAACTGCATTTCTAAAAAAATCAATAGTATGAAAGGTAGGGAAGGTAAAGCAACTTTTATAAACCCAGGATGTAAGGATCTGCCTCAGATCCTTCGTCTCTGCTGGACAAGGAAGTACACAGTATGGTCAGACTTGGGATTAAGCCTTGACTTTGAGATTTGTACCTTGTCTCAGTGATGAGAATGAACAACTGTTATATTCTCAGTCTTAAATGGGTCCAGGATCTCCACCACTCTGAGGGTCAGGGAATGTAAGAAGGGGTGGGAGGACTGTACAGTCTGAGGATGGGGAGGAGTACTATTAAAATACTGTCTCCTGAATGTGACATAGCCATTGTAATTATGAGCATACAGAAATTATGATCACCTGAATAAGTCACACCTGCACACACATTTGCATACATACTCATACACTTTCTTCACACACCTTCTGTAGGTGTGTGAAAGTAAGAGAACTAAGAAACCATTTAGGAAGTAAGAGGACATTAGAAGTTGGAGAATAAGAAAGAAATGGGGGTACTGTATAATCACAAGACATTATATACAAGTATAAAATTGTGAAAATTTTAAAAAAGCTAATTAAAAATTGAAGAGTTGGCCTTGAGGGAAGAAAAAGCCCCCTAGTTACAGTAACTCTACAATATTAACTTTGGGACATGGTACTGATGCAAATATGTTACTTTACATTTATAAATAGTGGATGCATGCCAGCTCCCGAGTCTTGGCTTGGGATTCTTCAACTTCTGTTTTATATTATGAGGAGAAGCACACACTTAAAGCAGGCCTGCCTGGTTTCTCATGTCAGCCAGGTGCCTCACTTTCAAAAGGAATATGAGGGGTCTCTACATAATACCAAGTGAGGTAGTAAGAAGTCTCTATATAATGAGGTGGCTAGGAAGCATAAATGAGTAAACATTGGCAATTGAATCATGTAAAGGCAGTATGGGTACGATGATGATGATGATGATGATGATGATGATGATGATGATGATGATGACAATGATTCTACAAATATTCGTAATAAAGTGAAAATAAAGCAATAACAGCAGTTCCAAGGTTAGCAGCAGTTATTTGCAGTTATGACTTCTGACTAGGACAGAAAAGACTTCCAATATTTTCATTTACCAAAATAAAACCTGCTTCTATTAATATATTAATGTTCTAGATGTTACAAAGGTACGTTATAATTTTAAAGTAGAAAGGAAAGTATCTAGAATGACTGGAAATAGATATTTCTGACTTCTTTTGATTATCCATGTGCCTCCAATTATCTGTAGAAAAAGATGTCACCTTAAAATTATGAAAATTACTATGCTTGATTATAATATCTATGATTATAACTATAAAATACTATAATATCTATTATTATAACTATAAAATACTAATGATCTAATAATATTTCAGCTGAGGCTCTGGTTTTCAGAGAACCTATCTCCTGAGACACAGTGGTGGTCTGGACTGGATTTTTTTTTTTTAATAGTGCAGAGCACTCCCCGTTATCTAAAGGTGAAATCCTATTCAGAAGGCTTCAGTACCTTGCAAGAGATTTCTTAGACACCAACCTTCATTACTTTGTGATTTTTGTTGTAATTAAAAGAATGAAATTATACTACCATAACATTTGTAATGTGTACCATAAATATAAACTATATTTTACCCATTCCATTTTTATCCAGCCAGTGATTATAAATTATCTGTTAGAATTAAGACTTCAAAATGGTCAGAAGGAACCAAAATTGAAAACCAGTCTTGAGTTCAGAACCAGGATTCTTTACTGCCAGGTAAGTTTCTCCTTCAAGTTTTCTTTATCCATATTCCTTTTGACTGCTTTTCATGGGCACATAGTATCAAGAATCATAAGTGATTCTTAAAAGATGAAGGAAACCAAGACAAATCAACCAAGAAGTAATTCTTGCCACTTTGTTCTTGCTCTCACATCAGCAGCTTGGTTCATAGCATATGAACCAAGATACTTTGTCAGAAAAGACAGGCATTTGTGAAACGAACAAAAATACTTTTAGTGACTGTTTCTTTACAGAGCCTATTGTCCTCCTTACTTGTTCTCTTTCACCATACTTTGTGGCTTGGTGTCTTAATCCCTCCCTTCTAATCCCTGTAAATTCTTAAGAATCCAGACATGTGTCTGTGTGGCCATCTTGCTATGCTAATCTTTCTTTCTCCTGCTAATCTTTGCTTGAGCCACAGCTATGTGTTTTGCACAGTCCAGTACATTCTGGCTTCTAGCTGTAGTATGTGTCTCAGAGTGTGGTGAATCAAGCCTTCATTCAGTTTATATATTTCTTAAGAATTGTTGCATAGTGAGTGTTCAAGAGCTACTTCAGTAATGGAGTAACAGCATATTCACAGAGGATTCTGTTTCAATGACAAACCCAAAGGGACTTCGGTTTCAAAAGCACACTTTTAGAAAATAAGCTCCTCTCAAATAGAAAAAAAAAGCTCATCTTAAAGCATTTCAATTGTCTTCAGATATAAAACATCTTGAAAGTCAGAGTCAAGAGCAAAAGCAATCTGACTAGACACTTCTGAAATACTGCGACCTAAAGCGGAGGTTAAGTGAAGGAAATGCAGCATACAATTAGATTACCTGGCACTATTTTGAATAAAAGGACTGAAATCAAATACCAGGACTCAATGCTTCCAATTGAGTCTCTCAAAGGTAAATTAATGTGGTCACTGCCATCTCAGCTGTATGACATGCTCTCTGCATCACTCGGATGTGGGATAATGTTTTCAATTGAATTGTTTTTCAATTTTTGCTTATTCATCAATAATTTCAGTAAATGTGAGGCAAAGATGGGAGACCTTGCAGGGTTGAAGGTAGTGGATGAGAGCCCTGATTCAGACTTTCTACTTATGGTTCACCCTCTATATAGTTTTTGACATATAATCTGAATATTACTAACTTGTAGCAGTAAACTGAATCCAGAAAGGGTACAACTATTAGATGACATTATATCATACCAATGCTTTCCATGAAAATGCAGCTTCAGCTTAAGCCCTTGATTCTTATTTGATTTTCTGTTATTTTTCCTCTTTAATTATCAGTTCCAGAGAATCTTCTTTTTGAATCTGTCTTCTCTGTGTTCCCCCGAGGCTACATAATTAGAGCTTTCAGTACTTCCTCACCAAACTAGAAATGAAGAAAACCTTGCTCAATTTCAGTGCAAAAGTTTGAAACTTGGAACTGGGTTGATGGGAGTTTTCTTGAGGTAGACAAACCTTTCAGCAAGTTTTGTGAAAATCTGGGATGAATTCAAAGTCATTCTGAGCCAATTAATTTTTTGGCAGAGAACATTGCAGCATATGACGGTTGTGTCTGTGTGAGATGGCTTTATATAAAAATGGGTGACTTTGGATGGATTTGGCTTTTAATATCTTGGCTCCTTCTACCTAGAGGCATAAAATGAGATTCAAGCTCATAGAATCCTATCGTTCAGGCTCCTTCCAAACAGATTTGTCGGCTGCCATTTTCTTTCCAAAGCAGAATATTTCTTCATTCAATAGTGAATGTTTTTTCCAGTTTGTGTTAGCACTGGCATTTATTTCCATTTTAGTAATGTGTTTCAATTAACATTATTAAACAAAAGAGTATAACTCCAAATTATAAGTACTACAAGGGTAGGTTTTTCTTCTCTATTCTCAGCATCTAACACAGCAGTTCTGAACCTGTGGGATGTGGCCACTTTGGGATTGCATATCAGATATTTAAGTTACAATTCAAAATAGTGGCGAAATTACAATTATGAAGTAGTAATGCAATAATTTTGTGTTTAGGGGTCACCACAGCATGAGGAACTGCATTAAAAGGTCACAGCATTAGAAGGTTAAAAACCACAACTGATTAACATAAAGTAGTGCACAAGGAGTAATTTTTGTATAAATAAGTAAGTAGTGCACAAGGAGTAATTTTTGCATAAATAAATAAGGTCTCGTAGCTCAAAAGAAATAGTGCAGCAACAATGTTCCTATGTGGTGGTGTGGGGTAATCCCTAGTATCAACTTAACTTCCCCAGGCTTCCTGATGCTATACTTGTTTATCCTTCGTCCTTCAAATATTTAATTTGTCAGAAAACCACAAGATTATGCAAGGAAGTCTATGCTATCACAAAGGATGCTTTTGTTCAAACATAGCAATGTTGGTAGTAGGAGCGTACAACAGCTGAGAGAATTCTTAGAATAACTGCATGATTTTCTCATTTGGGGAAATAATTGTAAGATGGGACAATGTTTTTATTTTCTCATAAACTGGAAAAGGGCTAAAGAGAGCCTTATGATATGTGTAAATAATTTAGTTCAAGAAGATATGACATTATCCACTAACACACAAGTGGTTAGGAGAAAATAGATATGTGATCCAGGTGATGTGACTCTAAGCCAAGTATTGTTTTCAAACCACCATAAGCAAAACTTGCTTTGCCTATATCCTAAAGACACACACACAAAAAAAAGTTTGAGCTTACTTTTAACTAATTACCAGATGGATATCTGACATCCCAGGAAAATTACTAGATTACAAATATGATTTTAGTATAAAATTCACTTGACTTTATAAAATTTTCATTGCTA
>JADRCD010086962.1:120-16965 GCA_019843815.1 Montemys delectorum | reverse complement strand
TGCTCAACTACTAAACTCCAAGGTGTTGGGAGCCTAGAATTTTGTTTGCTTATTTTAATCCTTGTAACAGCAAGCACAAAACAGAAACATAGCTAAGAAACAGCAACGTTATATAGTTGAGTTATCTAAATATTTTTCTATATTATGTAAGCTTTGAATATTCTTACACTAAGTCTTGTATGTTCTAGTATGTTCTAGCACAATTGGTTTTAAATAATATTTTTCCAGATACATGTCATAAATTTGGCATACTGCATTTGGATCATTTACTTTAGGTTCATATTATTAATTCCCTTACTATTCCACTAATCAATTTAATTGTACATTTTAATCCAGAGCATAAAGCAAATCCTGAGAAATGTTCTTCCACTTGATCCTGTGGAAAGGAATCATGTATTCTCTGAAGAATTTTTTTTTTTTTTAACTAGCAGATGAAGAACTCCCCCCACACTCCTCGCACCGTGTGTCTAGGATGGTGGTAACTTACCTTGGTTTCACTAGAGAATCCTGCCATTGGGATCCTTTGAAAGGCTTATGTGAATGTTTTCCTTCCTATTCCTATAGGTTCATTTTTAACACCTTATTCCTCATTACTATAATCATCCATAGTAATTCTGCATAATGTTTCTTCTCCCATTAAAATTTTCTTTTTCTTCCTGTCCATTTCCCTCTGCTCTGATAGCAATAAACAGGCAAATATGAGTGCTGTAAAAAAAGAAAAGAAAAAAGAAAAAAAATGAATGTATTGCAGATTTTGACAAAAATAAATTTGAAGAATATAATTTATTATAGTCCCTATAAATCATTGCCAGTAACAGTAAACTGTATTCAGGAGCTCTCAAATCCTGAGCTTTATAGATTGACTTAAGGGGTACTGAAGGGTTTGAAACTAGATAAAGTACTTGACAAGTTTTATATTCCAACTGGCTTAATTTATCTCTTGAATCACCTGAAAGGGACTCCCCAAATCCAAAACAGGTTATTCTTTGTAAATCTTAACATGTAACTTCATATGCTTTTTGTTCTCAAAAACAGTTCTTGAATTTGTGTAAATGAGAGGAGATTTCGTGAGAGCTTATAGTCTACTGTATCAGAATTTAAATTTGCTAACTACAAATCAGTAGTCTATTGGATGTGTACTTTTCCAGTTCTCCAAACTCTATAACTTGGCAAATTTCATATCTGATTAAGAGGACTGTTGCTGTCATATAGAGAAGAGGATTACACAGATCATGTGCTGTTTCTGATTCTAATCTGAACAGTATTTCAAAATTATGATCACTTAGAGAACAAAAAGCCATTCAGTTTGACTGTAACACTGGGGGACAGCATTTGTAATAAATACTATATGATCAAAAATAGCAACTATATAGGCTGAGAACTAGCTTGTTGGTAAAGGGCTTGTCTTACAACCATGAAAACCTGAGCTTGGTCCCCAGATCACATACCAAGCCTGTTAGGTAGCATATTTGTAATAAAGTACTTATGGGGGGAGGAGAGACAGGCAGTTGTCTCAGGTTTGCTGGACAGTCAGCCTGTACCACTTCACAGCTCCAGACAAATGAGAGGCTCTGCCTCTTAAAACATGATGTAGGATAGCTGAGGAAAATCCCTGAGTAAGTTAACCTCTGGCATCCAAATTCAGGTATACACACATACACACACACACACACACACACACACACACACACAATGTAAACCAATCTACTGGAGTGGATAATGTTTACTATATGATATGTAAATATGCCCAGGCAAATCAAAACATCATAGGGTATTCATTGATTAAAATGGCTGTGTTGGGGTATTGCTATTACTACAAAAGTGAGTACTTAACGAGGATGTCTTGAACATTTTGTTAGGATAGTTTCCTCCAAAGTGATCAAAATAATTCTTTATTCACATCAGTTAAGTATCTGGTCAAATGTGTCATTCTTTCCAAAGCACAGACTGTCAGAATCCTAACCAGTTAAACAGCAGGATGGCTTTCACCCAGTTCCCTAGAATTTGTCAATACAGGTTTGGCTTTATGGTGGCACTAGAGCCACTATTTGTAAAGATTGAGAACAGGCATTGAAGTATTCAATTGGAGATCAACTGAATCTAAGGATTGGGAAGGGATCTCAAGATTAGGATATTTTTTAAAAATTATAGGCTATAATTAGACCAGTGGTTGATAGAAATAGAAAGTTACTTTTAAAAGATTCTTCTTCTTCTTCTTTTAAAAGTAACTTTCTATTTCTATCAACCACTGGTCTAATTATAGCCTATAATTTTTAAAAAATATCCTCCTCCTCCTTCTTCTTCTTCTTTTTCATCATTATTTTATACATTCACTCTACATCCTGCTCATTACCCCCTTCTTTGTCACCCCACCCACAATCTCTCTTTCAATCCCTCTAGTGGCTAGTCCTTGACTTCACTTTCAACAAACACAGGTGATCCTGGATCAACTGTGAAGTTCTTTCCACCTAGACAAGAATGATTTTGCATACAGTCCTATTTGTATTCAAATTTGTCAGAACGTTTAAAATTTATATTGAAAACAGATTGTTTTCACACACAAAACAACCCAACCACAGTTGCCCCTTGCTCCATTCCTCCAAGTACCCCCCAAGCTCTCTTCTCCTTCAGATCCATTCTCCCTACGCTTCCTATTTAGAAGATAGCAGACATCCAAGATACTACAGCCAAAAAAGCCAAAAGAAGATACTATAAGACAAAGCAAAGCCCTCATATTGATACTGGAAAAGGTAATTCAATAGTAGGAAAACAGTGCCAAGAACAGGCAAAAGTCAGAAACACACCTGTTGCCACAGTTAGGAGTCTCACAAAAATACAAAGTTAATAACCTTAATATATATGTAGAGGACCTGTTTCAAATGCATTCAAGACCCCTGCTTACCTATTCAGTCTCTGTGAGTCCATAAGAGCCCTGCTTTCTTAATTCACTGACCCATGGTATCCAAGTGTTTCCCATTCCCTGAGTCCAACAATTTTTCTACTCCCTCTTCTGAGGATTCCCAGTCAGAGGGGAACCCAATGGAGACATCTGAGTTAGACTCCCTCTCTCTCCCCCTCCCCCTATTCCTTCCCTTCCCTCTCCATCCCCTTCTCCCTCTCTTTCTATCCCCCTTCCTCTTATTCTCTCTCTGAACCCTCCACATAATGTCTGCTCTGAGTATCTCCACTGGCTTCCATCTTCTACAGAAAGAAACCTCTTTAATGACTATTGGACAAGGGACCAATCAATGTATGAGTATATTAGAATATCATTAGGAATCATTTCATTGATCTTTTTTTTTTCTTTTTGACCAGTTCTGTTTGGCTCTACTCTAAGTCTTTGAACTATCAAGTGTTCAGATCTTGGCCATCCTTGCAGTGTAGGACATAGACTTTCTCTTATGGCATGGGCCTCAAATTAAACCAAATATTGGTTGGTGACTCCCATAAGTATTCTGCCACCATTGCCCCAGCACATCTTGCAAGCAGAACAGATTGTATGTTGAGGGTTTTGTGGCTGGATTGTTATTCATATTTCTCTTTGCATAGCCTAGAGAGTATCTTAATATGAAAAAATCAAACAACAACAAATGTATAAATAAATAAATAGCAAAAACTCTATAACATAGGAGTGCAGACTCCATGCAGGCATCTATGTTCAGTGAGATGTGTGGATGTTGTCAGTAGAATACTGGCAATTGCAATCCTCTACCAGTTTTCAGAGAAGAACCATCTACCCCAGCACCACCCTGGGTTTTAGGAATCTCCATAGGACCCCACATTTTTAACTATAAGAGGTCATCTTTATAATTAAGCTTTATAGAGAGGTGATTCTTCTTTTAAAAGTCCGGTTGATAGCTTTGTGTGTCACTTGCTTCTTGTTTGTTATTACTCCATCTGACATTTTATGTCACTCTTCCACTCAACTGAAAAAAATCAATGAGTGTAACTTTTAAAAAAGAAGTATATCAGGCTCGTAATATATACTGAACATTTAAGTCTGGTCATAAGCACTGTTCATGTCATAGTTACTCTCGACCCCATACTTCTTTTAGCTGTTAAAATAATGTAGCCTATATAGATTGATCTTCTTTTCCAGGACAGACATCAAGATTTAAATATGAATGACATTTCAGTTCCCAGGAAGCCATAACTGAGGAGCCTGTCATGTACCTACTGTTTATAGTTGACACATATCAACAGTCATGGTGGTAACAGAAAAAAAAATGAACATTTCTGAACGAGTAAAATTGGGAAATCAGCTTTTCATAGACATGATCAGTGAGAGCCCTTGGAATGGAAAACTCCAGGGCTCCAGTAGCGATCTTTGCTACTGTAATTTTGTCTAGGGTTTTGATCCACTTACAAAGTTAATCTAACCTCCCTGAACTTAACTATTCCATTATCTGTTAGAAAATAATTAGAAGCTATAAGCAGAAGTCGGCATACATGCAGCTCCTTGGGAGTCCCTGAGCTCATTGAATGGACGAGTTTGATGGATACTGGTCAGCTGATCTTGGCCCATCGCTAATAATAGCTGAAAATGCTGCTTAGCTAGGTGAGAAAGTTAACTTCAGGAAAATGAAAATGAAGCATTTGGGATTTATAGCCAAAGATGAGTTTCCCTTTGGCACTTGTTTCGTGGAAAGGCAGTAGCCAGGGGAGCCAGTTATTTCGTTTCCTTTTTACTTTTCTTTTTCCTCTATTATTTTCAGCGCTTTATAATTAAGAACTATGGCCCACTTGACTTATCTCTACTGACTGTAATTTCCTCTAATACCTACAAAGAAATGTAAGTGAATCAGGAATAGTTTTGTTATTATCCATACAAATAATAAGTAAATCAAATCAGTATATAAAAATTGGTCATCTCTATCTACCATGTGGGAGTTTAACTGTAGAAAACATACAGACATGTTAGGAAGACTGAAGACAGTAGGAGTTTGCTTATAAAATCAGAAAATTGTTATTGTCATATATGTAAAACAGAGTCAAGGTATTTTTAAAAACTCATTTCAAACTGTGAACATCTATTCATTTAATGATCACATCAGTATACTCTCAAAAAAGAAAAGATATTTTATTATTGGATTGAGAGATGCTTCAAAATATGATGTTCCGTGGGTTTTCACATAGTGTTAATTTTAAAAGAAAGTAAATTTTATTCTGTTTCTCTTCTGACTCATTTTCTGGTAAATTCATAATGTGTATACTAGGGAATAAATAGATAATATTTTATCATTCTTTAATTGGAGGTATGTTAGTTTTCTGTTCACAATAAGGTGTTGAATGTGTTTTGGTTGACAGATATTTAATATATTCTAATCTCTACAATAGCAATCTCTATGTAGTAAATATTCAAAGATTTGTGTTTAGAAATTTTTATTTTATTGATTTTACTTCATTTTTCAGCATTTTTATGAAATGTCTGTAATTGGACCAGTTCCTTGTGTAAATAAATAAAAAGGTTGTAAAAGTAATTAGAGTGGCATAGCTCTAATCTTAATGTATTTAACTTCAGATAACAAGGCAGTGGTTCATCAGCATGGAATCAATATTACACCTGTTTACATAAATGTGGATGTGACTGTGTGTGTATATCAGTGACCTGGATGTGTGTGTGGTGTGGATTAACGTTGACATCAGAGGTCTTCCTCGATGCTTCCTCACTTATTTATTGAGACAGGGTCTCTCTCTGAACCTGGACGTTGCTAATTCTATCAAGTGTTCTGAACCAGTTTGCAGTGAAAGTCCCTGCCTCTGCCCCTCCAATGCCAGGATTATAAGCAGCTGCCACATCAACTGGCTTCCTATGTGAGTTCAGGGATCCAAGTTCTGTTCTTTAAATTTGCACAGCCAGCCATTAGCCACTATAACATCTCCCCCAGTATAAAGATATTGTTAGTGGTCCTATTATTTCATTTTTATACATAATCATCTCTTTCAACAACTATAATTTTGATCTATATTCAATAGACTTAAAGGTATTATCAACAAGTCTATTAGTGAAAAAAACAATTTTATGCTTAGCATTCTAATTGCCATTTAAAATAACTACCTAAAGGGAAAGAATGGAGATTTGAAAAATATAAACCAGTTTATTTCTTTTCAATCTAACTATACTCTCTTTTTACTTCTGTACATCTTTAGTAATTTTCTATATAGCACATTTATATTTATGTGCTTCATGGGTATGCGCAACTGTTAAGGAAATAGCATTCCTATTTACAAATGGGAATTGAAATATTTATAAACCACTTGGACACAGTTTTGCTGGCAGAAACTTCTAACTGAAATGTAGTAAAGGACTTTCCTAATGAGGCATAACATCTTTCTACTGCTTCTGAAGTGAACAAAATTGTTATTATAGATTATCATTCCTTTATTTAATGCTACATCCATTGTCCAGAGATATTTACCCACCATCTGTGACTAAAATTTAATTAATTCTATTCACATCTTATTGACATCTATAAGAATTTTTCATAGTGGATAATTTTATTTTTTCTATTTTAATCTTTTAAAGACAATATTTTAAGTACTATTATAAAGATCCACTGTTTAGAGGTATTGAATTGAGAATGTATACTTACATAGTTTAGCCTATGTTTTGCATATACAACCTATAATCTAGAAATCCAATCAACAGCAACATCTTAGTTTGAAAAATCAGAATAATAGGAGGTAACTCATCTATTATTTTTATGATTAAAATTAGGTTTTGCATGTTATATTTTATATTAATATAAATAATGTTTCTAATTCTGACACATTCTAGTAAATATATACTATTTATATAATTTTTGGAGGGGAAATTGGGAAAGGAGATATTGTATGACATGTAAATAAAGAAAATATCTAAAAAACAAAAAAAATAATTTTTGAATAATGTAATATTCTTTGTTATTTCTGTGAAAATATGTATGGACAGTTTAAGTAATTGCATAAAAAAGGCATGTATTCTTTCTCTATATTTTTAGTCATGTTCCCTTCAGGATAGTACACAGTTAAATGGCATAAAACCAAGAATGGTAAAACCAGTTTTAATATCTGTAAAGCTTCTAAAAGAAAATGAATTCTAGAATGTGTACCCAGAGTTTGAATAACTTCAGAAGTCATCCTCATTACCTTTGTCAACACAAGATAATCTTAAATCTTCTGAGAGCAAAGTTTCAACTGAGAAATTGCCTAAATCAGATTATTCTGTTGAGGATTGTATGGGTGATAAATTGATAAATTGGAGCACATTGTGGATATCATCAGTACCTGGGCAGGTGGTCTTGAGCTGTGTAAGGAAGCCAGCTGAGCATGAACCACAGGGAGAGCTGGAGAGTGAGCCAGTAAGCCAGTAAGCAGTGTTCCCCATGGTTTCTGCTTCAATCTCCTCCTTCAGCTCCTTCCCTTACTTCTCTTACTGAAGTACTATAACATGGAAATATAAGCCAAATACATTTCTTCCTCATCTGAGTTGGTTTTGGTCTGAACATTTTATCAGAGCAACAGAAAGAAGTCTAGAACAGGAAGTTGAGATGCAGCTGGGTACATTTTGGATGAAAGTGGGTCTTCCAGTACCCTTATTCATCTAGAAAAGACCCTTGCACCAATTCATCATCCTCCCATAATTTGACAATGCATCATTCCCTAAGAGTAGTGAATGCGATACTCAGGCCATTTCCCTAATTTATTCAATACATATCTCATTATAAGACTTATGCACAAGTATTTATTTTTAATCAAGAAATTGCATCTTCCTTCTTAACTTTGATTAACTCAAATTTCTTAAAATGAATCCGAGGAACAAAGAGAGACACAGTTTTATGATGTCTGTTCATTGTGATCCAGGTGTGTTGAATGAGTTTACTTCCATTCATTATGTTAATAAAGCAACAAAGTCCATCTAGCTTTCAAATCTTAAGGTAGCAGAGAAGCTTGCATATTTAATGCCAACTTTGTACAGTAAGAAAATAAAAGCCTGTGCTTAGGAACTTCCTGTGATTTAGGAATTTTTCCAGCATGTCTCTTTTCACATTAGCAATTCAAATATATACAACATTCTTCCATTTCTTTAGGCTAATGTACTTGCCAATATGTTATTACATGGATAGAAAAGGGAGGTTTGAAGGTATTTCTTCTAATAATTCAAGACTTTATTTTCACCACCTTAAATGAAATGCATTCCAGACAGGACAATGTTGGATCAAGGTTAAGAGTCAGCCAATCAAAACTTGACGAAAGACAGTTCTGGTATTTAAGTCAACCGGGCAATCTGTTTAAAGATATGTATTTGCCAACTCTGACATTTTCTGCACCAGGATTCTATGTCATTCCCCATTGTTTGAGTGATGAGATATTACACTACAAGCCCTCTATGTAATGAAGTTAAGACAGAATGTAAATACTGGGCGCACCTAAACTGTTTGAGTTAGAAATCAGCATTGGATCAGCAAGTATTCAGAAATGATGAGCATTGAACGATTACTGAGAAATATTTACCATTTGGATTTGTCCTCCTGAAGTAAGTAAATTCAGGAATGTATGTGTATTTAATAAGAGGCAGTGGCATAATTTTAAGGAAACATTTTTTTTTCAGAAGTAAGAGCAGCATCAGTATCATCATGTAAAAATAAATACAAACCTAAAATATAGGAAAGCTAGAAGCTCAATTAAGATTGGGAGAGATTCCATGGCTCCCTGTCCTTACATAAGTTGCCTCTCAAATTATATTTCATCCAGGGTGTTGATTACTATGATAACACCTTACAGAAAGCAATACTATATTTACATTCCATCACTGATAAGTGGCATTTTTAATTTGCCATTGTGACAGCAATTGACCTTATATATTATACAACAAGCTTGATCTACAGTGTGTCAAGGAGAAAATATAAAATGTCATAAAGTGATGTATAGTTTAAGAGAATAGAATTTTTTAAAAAACTATACAAGGCTTTCTACAGCTGAATAAGGGATAAAAAAACAATTATATTACATATGTTCTCTTGAATAATTTAAAGAAAACAGAGGATCCATTTGAAAGGAATATATCTGTGTCTCATTTGGGATCTGGAACTTGGAAATCTCTAGCTTGGAGGAGCTTTGTCATTTATCTGTCCAGCCTGTATATAGCACCCCACTAACTGTAACTGGAAAAGAGGGATTAGAGCAAAGGCTTTCTGGCCTATCATGCAGTTATGACCATTCCTATACCAAATGAAAAGGCACTGCCCTAGTTTTAAACAAGTGGATACTTGTAACTCAGCAGTTTCATCATGGTTTTCCTTGGACACAACAAGAATGGTAAAGAATTGCTGAGCACGTAATAAGCAGCTCAGTACTTCCTGGGGCACCCATGATCAGCATTGGGTTGCCAAGGCACTGCAGGAATATGAATAGTGTTAGAGTTCTAAGTAGGCAACTGAGTATAAGTATGCAATCATTTCTTTAGAGCATCCAGGCTACGTACCAGAATGACTAATTTTCTCTTGGGAGAGACTTTAGAAACATCTGGGCAGTGGTGGTTTATACCTTTAATGCCAGCACTTGGGAGGCAGAGGCAGAGGCAGGCAGATTTCTGAGGTCAAGGCCAGCCTGGTCTACAGAGTGAGTTCCAGGACAGCCAGGGCTACACAGAGAAACCCTGTCTCGAAAAAAAGATTATTATCAGGCTGAATCTTTAAGATCACTGATGATCAAACATGTTCTGAGCATACGCTAGTTAGACTGTCTTACATGTCTTCACATCCATACTCATGAGACGTCACATCTCCAATGCCTATAGAAAATGTCTTCCTTTGTTGGTGTCTGTGGTGAGCACTCTATATAAAAGTGGAACATGATGGTCCACATCAAAGGAGAAATACTCTCTCCATGATCACTTAACTTTTCATAGAAGAATCTACCCATTGTCTGCAGGAAAATTTAAATACCTGGCTATCAAATAGTTTATCGATGTCACAAATCATTTGACGCACTACTGTTTACTTTAAAAAGGAAATAAAATGGAAACAAGATCTGTTTATAGTTAATGTCCTCCCACCCAATCTTGGCATTCCCTGTACCCTTAAGTAATGAACAAAATTATTTTGTTGAGTTTCTGCATTTCAATTCAGCCAGGCTCTTATGAAGGTAGAGAGGGACAGTCACACGCTGCTATGGGCATGCAGACAGCAGGAGAGCTTATTCACATTTATAGAGATTTAGATTAATATTAGTGATCCTGGTTCAATCTTTAATTTCAACTACTGGAAGTAATGTCTCCAGTTTTCATATTCATATTTTCTCTTAGACCAAATTAGCTTTACACTTCTGAAATCCCGTCATCAGCAATTGGCATTTTGCTGTTAGTTTCATTTTGGGTACTATTTCCACTTTCCTGAAATTTGTTGCATGTTTTGGTTTAGTTTAATAGGGAATTTCTTACTATGTAGCATGGGCTGACTAAGGGTGATTCCTCTGCCTCTGTATCCCACAAGCTTGAATTCTAGGATTAGACCACAGTGCCTGGCTGAACTATTTTATGATTTATTATTCCAATTATTTCATAACCATCGTATTTGTCTTTTTAGTATTTTTTTCATTCTTCACTATCATTTTACTGTGATTTAGGAAAGGAATGAAGATATTGTGTGTGTGACCTATATGGATATTAAATTTTAAAAGCATCTTATAACTTCTTTTTTTTGGTAGCAAACATACATTTTATTATCATCTTTCTATGACATAAGGAATATGTTTTCCATCCTAATGTTGAAGTTTTATTTTCCAGGTAAAAATATTTACATACAAATATTTTTCTTTTATTGCTAGAGAGTAAGCCTAGGGCCTGGCCCTTGGCTATCATGCATACAATTTTTCAGTTATGTCCCAGTTCCTCTAATGTTCATGTTGAAGAGACTTATATATATACTCTATATATGTATACGCTTATACATATATATTATATATTATTTCAATGCACATTCAATAACAATGTTTTAGAATTGTCATTAAACATAGTTAATTGAAAATATATACATGTATGTTTTCTTTTTGAAATCTAAATGATGTAAGCAATTTACTAGTTCACTCCTTAATTATGGGTGACATATTAACCAGCAGAATTTTACAGTGTTTATATGATCCTGGTACTTATGCAGATTTAAACATATAATTGGACTTTGAAGCCTTCAACATCATGCAGCAGTAGTCTTTTAGGAAAGTGATTCAGTAGCAAGGTATACAGTCTCCTGAAACATTAATGAGAAGATAATTTGATACATCTAAGTCAACCTTCTCATTTACATTATGTCCATGACTGTAATTTATTTTATTTTATTTTATTTTATTTTATTTTATTTTATTTTATTTTACTTGTAATTGTCTAGAGCCAGTCACAAGCAATTCTGGTCCATACAAATATCTCAAATCCGTAGGAAGGAGACTTTGGAGATGTAGTTTGATCATTTATTTATATCTATTGAATCTCTTCAATTCAACTAATCAATTTTAAGGTAATTGGTAAGCCATCCTTTATACAACTTCTAAATGGGAATCAACATCACTTGGTATAGATAGTGAGCAGTGAGTTCCTGAGTGCCAAATACCAATTTACACTAATGGGAAGTCTAGCATTTATACTACATTCACATTTTTGGCCATGTTACAGTTTACTCTACAGGAGTTGTTTTAGCTTAAGCAGTATTGCATTGTAGGACAGCTGAAATTCTGCCTTTATGAGTTGTCAGAGAAGCAGAGGAAAGAGAAAGAGAGCCAAAGACTCCAGAGTCGTATATTCTTACCCTTAACTCATCAGCTGGTTAGCTCATTATAAAACCTTTCTGCTTTTAATTTTCTTGAAAAACATTTACTTTTAAGATTTTCTCTAACTCCTTCTTACCTTGTCTTCCCTTTATTAAACTAGAGGAAAACAAATTGAAGGTTATGAGTCCTCTAATTTTACCAACACAATATTCTCATGATATTGGGAAAAGCCTCTCTTGTGAGGATAAGACATTTGATGACCAATAATTTCAATGCTTATTCGATGCTACAGAGATTTTTACACTTCTAATCGTGTCCTCTCATCAAATTAGATGGGCCAGAAGTACCCCTGATGAACATCTATCATTCTCTGTGAGGAATTCTCATGGGAGAGATACATCAAAAGACTTTGAAACTAGCTATTTCTAAATTATCTTGTTTCACTTCAATATAAGAAAAGTTTACAGGAACTAATTGCTCAATTTCAACTGCCTGGAAAGACATTTGGCATGGCCAACAGTGATTTTAAGATATTCTCAAATCTTTCTGGTTTCCATTGATTTTTTTGTATTATAAAGACAAAAGCATATAAGAAGACATTTAGCATCTCTATGCTGATTGGCAGAATAATACAAATGTTAACATAGCAGCTCTAATGCGACTCGAACTAAAAAGGAAAGAACAAGAATTTGGTGGACTTTTTTTTTAAGCTCAGTAAAGGAAAAGACAGATCTGCATACTAGACTGAAGGTAACTGTGACAATTAGCATGGGTAGCCATGTTTTAATGCCAATATTAATTCCTTTTGTAGGCACAAATAAAAAAAGCCCAAGGCAAGTTTTCTTATCATTTTCTCAGTTCAGAGACTCCTTTGAAATTTTTGATGAAAGCTGTAGTAGACCCTTTGTTCAGAAAAAAAAAATATTCAACAATGATTTCATCATTCTGAAGATTTGTAATACCTCTGAAGTGTAGTCACAGTTAAGAAAAACTGCCTTAGTCTTTCCCTAAGCCCCAGTGTTAATCTGCTAATACAACTCATAGAATCCAAGGCAGTGAATGCACGAAGACTGCTGACGACTATTCTTAGACAGTTTGGTCTTCTTACAATGACAGAGGTTTAGGACTCCTGCAAGATTCTGTGTTGTATCTTATTTAAGTTCACAACAATCTGGTTTGCAAAATGAAGAAACTAAAGGTTGGAACTGTGAATGGGCCAATGCCTTCCATCCTGGAGGTGATAGAGAGGATTTTAAGCCATAACTTAACTTCAAGACATCTCCTTCTGCCAAGTTACACTATTAAGATTGCTAAATTGTTTACAATATTTGCTTAAAATAATAAAGCATGTAAATTAGAATATATTATATGCATCATCACTAAATCACATAGAGGACAGGTAAGTAATGCTTGATTAGGGCTAGTTTTTTAACTTACAAGGATCCAAGATTAAATGTAACTGGCAGTAGTTTTATTTTAGAGAACAGAATGATTAAGAAATACTGGAAATTCACGAGATATGAAAACAGACTAAGAGATCAATCTCTGGATAATGGTTTAATGTAGACAGATTTGTGGACACTTCACATGTTCTTAGGTAAGATAGACTGGCCTTGGATTTTCAAAGCCCTGTTTAACATCTGAAAACTTAAACTCTGTTTCCTTTTAATGATCTTACCTTTTCATTTGTATCTTATTTCCATACTACATTAGACATTGTGTTGCCCTTTTCCACAACTCCTGAACCCTTTCTCTTCTTCAAGTCTGTAAGCAGTATGGGCCTGATCTACTTTCATAACCCATGGCCAATAACTTCTATTTAACCTGATTCCTCACCATTATCATGTCTGTTATTTTGTCATTTTGACTTTTTGTAGGAGTCCCCTGGCCAGGGGGCTTCTATTGAAGAAGAAAAAAAAATACCCAAGCCCCAACTTCTGCCAGCACAGCACAAACCGTTATTGTGTCAAATTGTTCTATTCTTCTCTCAAAAAACAGCCCAAAACAAACCAAAAGCCAATTAAACAAAACAGGCAAACAAAACCACAAAAACAGAGACTAAAAGCACTCCCTCCGCACCACCCCCCAAATGCAGTTACTTTTGTATTGGCTAATTATTCTAGGGCATGGTTTTGATATACCCAATGGGGTTTTTCCCTTTGTCAGAAGATATCTATTGCA
This sequence comes from Montemys delectorum, assembly GCA_019843815.1. NCBI lineage: Eukaryota > Metazoa > Chordata > Mammalia > Rodentia > Muridae > Montemys > Montemys delectorum. The sequence continues at coordinate 3,045 of JADRCD010086962.1, read as the reverse complement.
AATAACTTCTTGGTTAGTGGTAATACCCAATATCTACCAGAAACTGCCTCTACCTTGACTTTGTGCAGTTTTGTGTGTGCTGCCACAATCTCTATGAGTTCGAGTTTGTGTGAGTCCTGTTGGGTTACTACTTCCAAAATTTGAAATGCTATATAAGACTTTAGTCCTCCTTAACTCTTTCATATGCCTTCTTTGAACACCATTGATTGGTGCTCAGTATATGCTACTCTTGTGATCATGATATTAATAATAACAAACCTCAACAAAATACATGTTATACAAAAAAGTACAACCTCAACAAAATAGATGTTATACTCTACATCCTAAAATGGGGAAAGTTTTTCTTTCTTGGTTTAGTTCAAATAATTTCAACTAAAGTTACATATGTTACACATTTCAAGAAAGTATTCACATTAGGTCTCATCCAACTTAAACTTCTAGGACTTTCTAACAAAAGAGTGATAGTCTCAGCATTGGGTATAAGGTCAACAAAGCTGTGAGATGATCTTGTTCTGAGACACAGTGCTGTGTGCAGGAAGCAATACTGCTTGGAAAACAGTAATCAAGTCAGCTAGGACATGCTTTGTGACACAGGACCTGCTGTGTGAGCCCAAGATCAGAAGTGAATTCTACCCAGAGGGCATGATAGATCACAGACTGTAGAAAATGAATCAGGATTGGTCTATGAGGGATTAAGAATGTGATCATGGGAGTGAATCTTATTCAGCTGCATGGTAGATGTAGAAAGGACTGTGCATTTAGCATAGCTCCAGAAGGCCAACCAGAAAATAGAGTTAATAAGTAATGTAACGACGGATAAATCCAGTTGGAGAACACAATTGAGATCCTTCATTCTTTCTTGTGTCTTTCATTCCATAACTTCCCTTTAAGAGAAAAGTGAGCATTCATAATGTCAAATTTGCAAAGATGTAACCCAGTCATAGAGTGTTTGCCTAACAAACATTCTGTCCTAAGTCCCAGTACTGTGAAGGAAATAAGAAGCAAAGGAAGGAAGAAAGGAAAGAAGGAAGAAGAGAGGGAGGGAGGGAGAGAGGGAGGGAGAAATGAAGGAATCATTAACATCTCATAGGCATAAATAATATTTATTTTATTATTGACACAATTATTAGATTTTTATAATGATAGCTTACAAGTGATAATCACAGTGATTCCAGTTTGAGTCTCTGTTCTTGTTTCTAGTTGAACTCAAGTTTCTTCAGAGGGAATAAACCTAAAATGGCCATTTGAATCTTGTTATCCAAATAGTAGTAATAAGCTGTGATAGTTTCCATTTAAGAATAAACTTCAAATTTTTCTGGAATAAATATTTCTGAATAGATGTTTTTTAGGTTGTTTTATGATATCATTGAAAACTCACATGATCCTTTTGATATGTAATTGAAGTTATAAATCATCCAATATTGTCTATTCATAGTTAGACAAATCAGAGTTTGGAACTGACTGAAATCCTTTTTGTTTGATTATGGTTGTTGAGAAGAGGATATAGTAAATAGATATTAAACCATAAAAGCTACAAATCTGCTTTGAGATGGACAAGGGCTAATTTAGGCAAATTACATATTGGTATACACTTCAGTGTTCTTGGGATGTTAGCTAATGTTATGCTCTTATACTTACTATAATTTTAATTTTTCTTTCTCTACATAGTAACTGTAGAAATTCACTTGTAGACAAACATATTTGTTAGATATAGATACAGAATTTTAACTAAAAATTAAACCTAAGGGGAAAGGAAAAATTAAAGCCGATGAATTGGTTCAAAAAAAACAGAAGTTTCTTTTTAAGTTGATATATTTCAATATTTAAAAACGAAGAATTTTTAAGGAGTTTATCTTAAAACGATAAATTAGAAACATTTTGACTCAATCAAATATGTATTAGTTTGTGATCTTACCTAGGACAATAACTGCCCATGTTCATTCTAAAGATGAAATTATAATTGTAGCCCTTTGGGATTTGAATGTACCTTTATGTTTTAATTATATTTGGTGTATACTACTAATAAATGTTACACATATATTTCTCTATACTCTCTACAATAAAAGTAGTTATAATTTTTCTCCACCTTTTCAAGAAATATAGAAGGCAAAAGTCCTGGGCTGTGGACACTAATGTAGTGATAAAACTTTCTAAAACTAGCTATGGAGTATTCATGGCTAGATTCCAAGATATTGGAAGCACAATGTAAAATTATAATTTCAGTTCCCACTTCTTCCAAGCTGCTATGCCTTTGCTGACCTGTTGCTATTCATAGTGGTGGTATTTTTGTTGTTTTTGAAACAGGGTTTTACTATGTACCTCTAGCTGGCATGAAACTTAATATGTAGACCAAGCTGGCCTTAATTTCACAGAGCCACTCCTGTCTCTGCCCACCAAAAGCTATAATTAAAGACTAGACTATTGAACCCTTGTGGTTTGAGTTCCATTTTCCCAAAAATGAAGATGATAACACCACTTGCCCTGTATACTTCTTTTAAACATCATGTGAATGCATGAAAATAATTTGTAATGCCATTTATAGTGTAATTATTAGAGGTCAAGGAAGAAGATTGCATTTTTAAGCTTTACTTGCTGTTGCAAGAAATGCTTTGATGAAGACTCTATCTCATGTTAATGTGTGAAGATAAATCTATAGAATAAATTCCAGGAATCAAATTGCTAGGCTAAAGGTGAATGCATGTGTAATATTTATACAATGCTACTGTATTATCAAAGGAAGTCAGTTCACTTTATACTTTTGTCCCCAACGTGTGTCACCCCTGGAACAGAAGCTAAGCGATGATGTCAGTTATCACCTCTTCATCTTAAAGTGTCTTTCCATATTGAGCAGCAGGACAAAAAGAAAGAAAGAAAGAAAGAAAGAAAGAAAGAAAGAAAGAAAGAAAGAAAGAAAGAAAGAAAGAA